>KB696991.1:0-10881 GCA_000349165.1 Anopheles christyi | reverse complement strand
GAAGCACTCTAGATCACGATGGAAGACACGTTGAATGATTTACACTTCCTCACCGTTTTATCGCCTGTAACTGTCAAAACCGAGCAGCTAGGTGTGTGACGTGAAGCGATCCTTCTCAAACTGTTCATTAAATCAAGTTCAATCAATCGTCTTCCTTCCCTTTATGTGTGTGTGTGTGTGTGTGTGTGCCCCTCGAAAGGTGGTTTCGCCTTTAATCAACATCTGCTTCCACAACGAACCAATCCAAATTCGAATAAAACGCTTATTCCCGTTCCCGGCACAAGATCCATTCCGCCTGCCCAACCATTTAAGAGCCGCTCGATCACCATCATCACCATCATCACCAGTCGAGTGTATAGAACAGGTTTCTTATGAAGGGTGTTTGGCTCTCTATTTATTTTCCTTTTTTTTGGGCTTCTTTTTCTCGTAGCTCCGCTTTCACAAACAACAAGATCAAAACTTCTTGACATCCAACAACAGGGAGTCCACCCGGGTTTGCGTGCGTCCGTGCGTGCGTGCGTGTGGTCAGCGGAGGGTGATGTCCTCTTTCACCTAGCGCTTCTTCAGCGGTTTCGTATAATTTGATTGGCGTTGTATGAAACCGGATTTTCACCTGATCTTGCTATTCGATTCGGCACCCCCCCCCCCTCCCTGTTAGCAAAGAGGGCGGAAAATAAAAAAAATAATAAAAGCCAATGGTTGGGGAGGCGGGAGGTGGCAACCCAAGGGAATACTACCAACACGTTGCGCCTTTGGTATGTAGGTCATCACGCTGCCTGCTAAGGCGTGTGGATGTAGCTTGTTATAATCTCTTTGCGGGCTACGTATGCAGCAGAACCTGACCATATGATCTTCCCCCAATCATACAGATGGAGATAGATTTCAAGGCCTTTTTTGTTGCATTGGGCCAATTTCAGTCAATCTTCACTGACTGTTATAGCTGGATGCGTTTACTAAGCCTTTTTTTTTGGGAGGTGTGATGCTTTCTTTACGTGAAATATTTCACAAATAAAGGTTTGTTGTTTTCGTAGTAATAGACGTAACGGACAATGCAATAATCAAGCCACAGGAGAAAAATGATGATAGAGCAAACAACTGTTACTGGTTACTGATGGAACGGTAAATTGGGGTAACGGTGTAAACAAAAAAAAAAGCAAACCCAGATGAATGCTCGTACGTTCCATCTACTGTGAGAGCATTAATTACTGTATTATTTCTATCGAACGATTAGATTTCCACGGTTATCTATTTAAAACTGTTCCGATCTAGGTGTTTTTTTGTCTATGCATCTTTCCCATAGCTACAAATAATAAATGATGAGCTATTAATTCCAAACATCGAAAAGCCAATGCGTATGTCAAAACTATATATCTTCTCTTCGCTCACCTACCCTTTTCAGAGGAAAACTTCACATCAGCCAGCCTGGTAGCAGGCGGTGCATCAGCGACCAAAGGATGTCCATTCCCGGGCGTACCGGCCCACGGTAGTGTCATATTCTCCGATGACTCACTGCCCAACAACACCGTGGCAACGTACTACTGCGAGCGGGGCTTCGAACTGCTCGGACCGTCCCGGCGGGTCTGCATCGATAGCCAGTGGATACCGGAGGGTATTCCATTCTGCGGTAAGTAGCTTTGCAATATATAATAGAGCTAGCTTGCAATTATGTTAAAATGGTCGAATGACAGGAATTCCAAGCATAGGATTTTAAGCTAATAACTAAGACACTTTCTCTGCGGATGCAGGAACTCATTTGCAAAGAGAGTCTAGCAGGGAATATTGAATGGAACGGTTGTTGCGTTCCCGATTAAAAATAAAAGAAGAGAAACACATTTCACAATTAATTCTCATTTCCTCTAAACAAACGACGACGCCATTCATAATGAATACCATTTCATTCCTACTTTCCCCTTCGTTAAAGCGGGGCAGCCCTTGGACAAATAATGGCATCGGGGCAGAGCGCCTCAACAAATGCGACGAAAAGAAAACGTACCCACATAGGACCGAGCGACTGACGAAACAGAACAAAAGAAGGCCACTTTCTTTTTACTGCTTGCTCGCTCGCGCAGTCACCCCTGATGCCCTGCCCTAGCGAACTTTGAGGGAGTGTATGTGTGATTGTGTTGTGTCTTTTTTCTTTTCTTTTCGGATGACGAATCACACATACAGACAGCGACAAACACAATCGAAACAGAAGAGAAGAAATAGCGAAAGGGAGATAAAAGTGCTAGGAGGGTTCGTCGCTTCACCACAAGACGCTGCGGTACCGCAAGGTTGGAAAGTTGACGATGTCTCCAAGAATTTCTCCACTTTACACGCAGCGTCATTAAGCGCGCTGACACAGTGTCACACTGTGTGTAATTTTGTGTGTATGTGTGTCTCGTGATCAGGTAGCCAGTGTCAATATAATGCTAGCACAAGCAAACCGACCAACTGACTAACTGACTGACTGACTGACTGACTGACTGATGATGATGATGATGATGACTTCCACCTTCTGCAGAGTCTGTTGTGTGCTAAATTTGTCGCGCTTTCTTTCGCTTTCACCAGTTCACATTCTTTGGTTGTTTGGTGTGTGTGTGTGTGCATACAACCACGATCGGTGTCAAGATGACGGCATAGCCCTGTTTGCACTCTGGGCGAGTGCGTGTCAAGTTAATATGAATGCTGATCCATTCACATTAGCTGCTACATTAGAGGTACACGTCTGCATACTGCCGATTGTGGTCTAGTGAGTTACGGGCTTTTGCAGGATTCAGGGAAAGGTGCATTAACGGTAGACACTAAAATTGAAATACGATTGAAATGTCACACTCGGTAGCATCTCAGTAACACCTGCCAGCTTTGTTAGATTCCTGCTACAGCAAACAGCATCCAACAGTATCTTGTATAACACACCAATTTCACACCCCAGTTGTTAAGCCTCGCCGTAAAACCCGCAACAACGCGCTTACCTGGAAAATCCCATCCCATCCCCATTTTAGCGGGCGGAATTATGCCCCTATTAGATCAGCAGCCAAGATCTGAGCCTGATAATTGATTTTCGTTTCCCCTATTTTCATTTGATTACCGCTGTCCGTCCGTCCGTCCAGCACTGTTACAACAACAGCGCGGCCTATTTTTGTGCCTGGTAAAGGGGGGAATTAACGGCATCTAGTTTGCGCGCTAGATTCCAGCCGAACAGCCGCGCACGCCGTGGATGAATGATTACTGATTTGTTTCTGTCGAATTTTGGCCCCCATACACCCCACTTAACACCTTCGCCGAGCGCTCGGAACAAAACCTACGAAGCAATGGTTATGATTTCTCCCTTATTTTTTCTTCCATCCCATGGTTGGATAGAGCAACCTGTTGTTTGGCAAAAGGGGCTTTCAGTCTGCTAAACAACACCGTTAAAAGTGAGATACAGGGAAGTGAAGGAAGTGCGAGCCTTTCTTCCAAAAACCACACACCTGGCACGCAGTGATGTTCGGTTGCCTGCTGGAGATGATGCCCATTGCTTTCTTTTACGGGCAAGTTCCGTACACACCCGATCCGGTGGGCTGGTTGTCCGATTATGGCCAAGAGCGGTGTGGAGCCGAGGATAATTAATGGATAATGGAGGAGGGACTCCACCACGAGCTTCCCACACACGTAAGCAACACGTACCGGCAATCTTTTTAAATTGCTTCATTTTTTGAAGCCACAGTGTTTTAAGGAAACTAATAACTGGTGGGCTGAGCAGACGATTTGACAGGTGGAGAATGCTAACTGCTCAAAGAATGTGGTTCCTTCGTGGACGATGGAATTGGTGGTCGTGGATCGTGACGCTTGCGTACAGTACTAATGAACGTTAGTAAAGATCAACTCGTCTACTGCTGGTAATCCTCTTTTGGAAAATGATCTCCCCGAAAGAACTGAATGTTACCAGCAGCATGTACCGTCAAAGTAGATCACTTTTATCATTTACTATCATTATCAACTCATTTATCATTTCTATCAAACATTGGGATCTTTGGCCCGGTTGGAATGCCGCATCCAGTTAAGCGTTGTTGGAACATAGGATACCGCTCCACCGTTGGAGGTTAGAGGGGAAACAGGTCAATTGACCTCCGAAGTGGTTGGATAAGGTTTCTATTTATTTATTTTTTTCATACGAAATGTATCGTAATCGGTGTTCCGTACAGCATTCAGGCTATCGACCACTCTGGCCCTAATTGAGACGCATCGAAATTGAATTCCAGAAAGGTTTATATGTTTTTTTTTCTTCTTCAAAACGGGGCCGCCATGACCTACTTGCCGCTTCTTTTAAAGGGAAACAATACAACCTTTAAAATATGTTAAACGGTACCGTAGGGAAAATGATTGAAAATGAATTGGGCCGATTTAAGAAGGTGAGCAGTCGCCGTCAAGATTTAAGATAAATGTTTCCCATGGTTTTGTGTACTTCAACGGTTTATCTGAACGGCGATTTGTTGTTGAAATATTGGTTGGATTTAAGGAAAACAAAATAAATGTAAGGCCCCTTACAGACGACCTAGGCCTGATGTATTGTTTTGATTTTGGCCGAACGGCTTGGAATGTCTGTTGTACTAAACTGTTTGTTCCCGATCATTTCTCCCATAGTATTAAACGTGGCGGCCGGTAAGGCGCCGATGCAAATCTCCACCGAAGCCTCGGGAATACCGCAGAAGGCTATCGACGGATCGACATCCGCTTTCTTCTCGCCGGACACTTGCTCACTGACGAAAGCGGAACGCGTGCCGTGGTGGTATGTGAATCTGCTGGAACCGTACATGGTACAGCTGGTACGATTGGACTTTGGCAAGTCTTGCTGCGGTAAGTAATGGCAGCGCCATCAGCCGAACATTCCTCTGCAATCACAGTGAACCTTCATTCCGCTTTGCAAACTCTAGGCAAAGGCAAGCCTGCCACCATTGTCGTGCGTGTCGGCAATAACCGACCCGATCTCGGTACGAATCCCATCTGCAATCGGTTCACCGGTTCGCTCGAGGAAGGCCAACCCCTATTCCTACCCTGCAATCCACCGATGCCGGGCGCTTTTGTGTCCGTCCATCTGGAAACGAATGCACCGAGCCAGCTCTCCATCTGTGAGGCGTTTGTTTATACCGACCAGGCACTACCGATCGAACGATGCCCAGCTTTCCGCGATCAGCCGCCCGGTGCATCCGCCTCGTACAACGGCAAGTGCTACATCTTCTACAGCCGCCAGCCGGCTACGCTGCGGGACGCGCTCGCCTTCTGCCGGTCCCGAGGTGGTACACTGATCAACGAGAGCAATCCGGCACTGCAGGGCTTCATCAGCTGGGAGCTGTGGAGACGCCATCGCAGCGACACGTCATCCCAGTACTGGATGGGCGCGGTACGCGACGCGCAGGATCGCAACACCTGGAAATGGATCGGCGGTGAGGAGGTGTCTGTTTCGTTCTGGAATCTACCCGGCGGCGATGAGGACTGTGCCCGGTACGACGGTTCCAAGGGATGGCTCTGGAGTGACACCAACTGTAACACGCAGCTGAACTTCATCTGTCAGCATCGTAAGTATCGGCACATTGAGGGTGTTGCATGTGAGGTTTTGAGTAGATTTTCAATAGAGGTGTGTTTTTGATTTGATTACAGAGCCAAAGGCTTGCGGTAGACCAGAACAACCACCCAACTCGACGATGATTGCACCGAAAGGGTTTGATGTCGGAGCAGTGGTTGAGTATAGCTGTGACGAGGGTCATCTGCTTGTAGGTCCAAAACAGCGTACCTGTCTGGAGACAGGCTTCTACAACGAATTTCCACCTGTATGCAAATGTACGTACCTCTCAATAACCTGTTTGAGTGGAACCATTCGATGATTTGCTGTTCTATTGCTTCCGTTTTCCCCTCCTTCCAGATATTGAGTGTGGATTGCCTGCTTCGATACCGCACGGATACTACGATCTTATCAACGGCACTGTCGGCTACCTCAGCACAGTCATGTACCGATGTGCCGAAGGGTACGAGATGGTAGGTCGCGCGGTGTTGATTTGCGACATTGACGAACGCTGGAATGGACCGCCACCTCGCTGCGAACTGATCGAGTGCGATCCACTACCGACGCTCTTCTCCAACGGTGTGATTGTGTCCTCCAACCAAACGGTTTATGGTACACGGGCAGAAGTACACTGCAATCGTGGCTTCATCCCTGACAGCGAGCCGGAGATTGTCTGTACTGCATCGGGACAGTGGAGTCACCCACTGCCCAAGTGTGTACCAAACCCGGCCGACCAAAACGAAGTCCCAGTGACGGCTCGACCAAGCGTCGTGTCCACCACACCGAGCTCTTCCCGTGCTCCTCCAGTGCTGATCGTATCACCAACCACTCCCGCCTCAATCGGTGGAATTCCTTCGCGCCGACAGCCAACCGGTGGACGACGACCGGTCAGCACGGTGCGCTACCCGACACAGGCACCACCCCAGAGCAGTACCGTATCGACAGCCGAATCCACCACGTCCATCGTGATCAATATGGCGGGACCGACGACGGCACAGCCGAGCCGCACTACCAGCACTACGGAGTCACCCCTCTTCAGCATCGAGATCGATGAGGGTATGGATGATGACGGTAGCTATCTGCCGCACGGTGGCCCTAACCGGAAGCACACGAACCGGGACGAGAATAACGACAACAACGAAAACGACGATGACGATGACGACTACTTCTACCGTAAACCTAATCTGCACGGCGGATACCGTCCGGACGTAGGCACTGACTACGATGACAACGATGACGCTCACGACCATCACGCAAACGATGACCTACCGACCATTGACGATAACTTTGACAGCCTCGAGGGCTTCTTCATCGGCACTAACGAAGATTACTCTCTTCCACCTCCTCCTCCTCCTCCTCCCTCCTCAGAAGTGCGCCCTGGATCGATGGGCGAGGAAGCGATACGACCGTTCCGGCCGCAGCAGCCATCCGTCGTGATACTGCCGAAGGAACCGGGATCTTCGTCCTCCTCCGCCTCGAAACCGGCCACTCCGAAGCCCACCATCTACGAGCCAACCAATCCGCCGGCGGTAGTTAGCATGACGCCACCGGCCCAAACGCACCGACCGCAGGTAACCGGCACGACCGGACGACGCCCTGTCACGACGACGACGACGCGCGTACGCAATCAGCATCCAAGCCAAGAGCAGGACATACTGCTGTCGCACCATCCGCAGGATAACGAAATCCCCGGCAGCGTTAACATCCGGCAGGATCAGTCGCCCAAGGTAAACGTACCGTTCGCGGTAAACAACGTGGACGATCTCGTGCCGGCGGACGGCAGCAATGGCAGCGGCGGCACTGACGGGCTGATAACGAGCTTCGGCGGTGCAAACGGCGGTGCGGGTGGATTGGGTGGTGCGGGCGGTTCCGGAGCCGGCGACCGCAAGGAGTCGAAGAACGCCAAGCTGAATCTGGGCGCGATCGTCGCTCTCGGTGCGTTCGGTGGTTTCGTCTTCCTGGCTGCCGTCATCACAACGATCGTGATCGTCGTACGAAGGTGATTAACCGTGACTGTACACACAGGCACACACACAAACACACATGCTGAGAGAGGGCAGATAAATCGCTTGCACATAGTGCTTCTCTTTTTTTTTGTGCTACGCTTTTGCGTATTATATTTACTGTTACTACTACACTCACTCAGTCACTTACAATAGTAGGGACGACTCTGTCGCACACAGCTCACACTCACACTTATACAGAAATACTTACACGAAGCGCATCTGTTAGGTTCCAAAAACCGAGATCAATGCTTGCCGCAAAGGGAATGATTGTATGTACTTACACCTTTACATGTCTGTCGCTACCACTAAACTTGTACTACCTCCACATAAACACACGCACATCACAGCTGTTGCAAAAACACGAAGAGCAAACAAAGTTGTTCGCTTCACTTTACACGATCTGTCCATATGCGCTACTTTCCGACTGCTATCATCCTTTTCCTGCGAGGAGAGTTATTTTTAGCAATCACAGTCAGGAACTTCAGGTTACTAAATACGCTTTAAAGTATGCTTAGATCTACTCAGATACTAGACTCAGATATGACAACAGTCTTGAGGAAACGGCTAAAATGGTTACCAAAATGCAAAAAAGATTTCAGCTCATAGACACTACAGGCTTAGGGAAGATGTAGGTACTTCTGTGACTACTACTACTGCTACTACTATCACTATTGTTATTGCTATTTCGCGGCTAGTTTTTATTCTTCCTACTGTTTTTTAGAGCATTTATAGAAACCCATTTCACCATAAGTATTAATTAGTAAGTTACTTCCTGTTGTGTGTTTAGTTACCTATTGGCGCTTGCATTGTCGGCTAACAAACCCTTCTCCACAGGTGATGGTGTTTACTGTAACGTGTACTCAGTAGATTAACTTAGTATAGTATGCTTATGTTATTTAACCTGCTTGTGGTTTTGGATCTTTAAGTAGATTTCAGTAGACATTGATAAGGTTGCTTCCTACTCATACGCTGCTACTGTTTTGTTTTGGCTTTTGTAGTTTGCGGTAAAGCGTGCAGCACTATTTCGTATACAGCTTTTCAAGCTTCATTTTAGGTCCACGATCCTTTCAAATTGAAACAGTGCCACATGATTGTCGCTTATCACTGACACGTGACCATATGCTAGGATAAACGCATTGAATTCACACCTGCATGAGCACCAACACTTTTCTCTGGCATTTCTTGTTGTACCTTTCCCTATATACATACATTTTCAACGCAGAAGCTGCGCTGTTGGGACTGTTACAACTAAGCAAAAACTATTATTAACATGCACTACCGAGACTAGCTTCGCCGCATAGCCAGTACTAGAAGCTAATATCGCATCCCAAATGATTATGTTTTTCTTTTCTTTTTCCATGGTTTTATCTTCCATACTCTCAACACTCGTATTCGATGTCAAAACCTTTTCCCATTACGAACACTCACATGTGCGATTGTGCGAACTCACAAAATCGCCATTCCAAATTCCGCTGACCTGCGAACGATCGAAATCAACGCAACCGTTGTTTGCGGTTCTAGAATGAACACAATATACACGACAGCTAGAGTCCACAAAAAGAACACATTCTCGTACTCCTAAGCAGTTGCATTTGTACCGCAAGCATAGTTTTGTGACTATTCCCCCTTTCCTCTACGTTAATCTCTCTAAGTAGGAACTAGTAACATAATATTTATTGCGTTGGGTTAAAGGAACAGTTTTGTAAAACAGCAATAACTAAACAGTACGTAAGAGCAATAATAACCATTCAAATAATGGACGACATGAAAAATTACGGAGTGAGGAGAAAATAGTAGCTTAATATGTAATACTAGTTAACTTACTCTAATCCCAAACACATTCACACACAAACGAATGCTAAATCATGCATCATGATGTGTGTTTTTGCGTATACTTTTGACATATTAATAACACTAATGTACACGCTAGTTGAACACTTAGGTTCTGAGTGTCTGAGTGAATAAGGTTCCATCGTTTGTAGATAAGCAAACTGATGCCGGCTTTCAATGAGTAGTCGGAATGTCGGAAAGCAGCCCCCTGTTTGTTGGTCGTGTGACATTTGTGTTTGAGCATTTTTCGTGGTTAGTAGACATATCAGACAGAACCGTCCGTAAGAGGGCGCCGGCAACGATAAGTATTGTACGTGATTAAGCTTGCAGTTACAGGATATATAATAGTAACAGAATCTAGAAATTCAATCCATAGCAAAGAAAAACGAAAGACAGTAAACAGTCGCCATTTAAAACGGTATGCCTCTGCACGGTTTAGTTTGTTCGTGCAATTCTGGCCAGGGGAGCGTAAAGCACACGAGAATTGAGTTCGATTGATGTTCGCTGGTTGAATGGAGACGATAGTGGAGACGCGAAGGGATGGAGAATGTGCCGGTGATGGTGGTTGTGGTTTTGTTTTTGGTGCGTATCCCCCCTCTCCCCCTATTTCCCATTAGTGAACGCTGCCATCAGTAACAAAGCAGTGATCACAGTTAAAACCACCATAGTGGTTAGGTTACTCTAGCGTGGGTTACCCTCTCTTAACTGTCAAACTCACACCGACACCCGATGCATGCCGATGGTAAACGCCCACACAATCTTCACGACTGAGTGTACCTATATCACCAAGCAAGCAAACGACATCAACAACATCAACAACAATAACAACAACTACACAACCAAACCAAAGGCATCGAAAAAGCGCATAACATAACATATAACTCGAACAAAACGAGCATCACCGACCCGCACTATCGAGGATGGTCCAGGAATGTGGTGCAGCGATCTGAAGGGACAACACCAGGGACCTGGTACATTAACGGTGGTTCGACCGACGATGGCGCTGACAGCTGGCAGGAGCAGTGCATTCAACTACTACCGGCTGTTTTGGATGAAGGGGGTGGGTGTGTAGTGGTAGGCAGACACGTGTTTGGGGTTGGTAGTAATAGTAGTGGTTCTTCATGCCCATCATCTGGAGATGAAGACGGTGGATAAATGGACAGTCCCCGCTGAGCCTAGCGCCATAAGTTTGTGTATTTTGGTCGACGACGCATTGCTTACACCAACCAACGCAAAAGCAGACTGGTAACCCTACCACCGCATGCTACAATGGCGGCCTCTGACTGAAAATTACCGACACCTTTTTTTTCAACATCTCTAGCTCTTCCTATAATATTGCTACTTAATATTACAATAACTTATACTGTCACTGCAACTATTACTACTACTACTAGTACTACTACTACTACTACTACTACTACAACTACTGCTATTTTTACTATTATTGCTACTACTACTGCTACCCCAGTACTATAACGCTACTACAAGTAACAAGCACATGCTATTAAAAAAACAACTACTACA
>KB696990.1:0-10890 GCA_000349165.1 Anopheles christyi | reverse complement strand
ACGAGCAGAGCATGACTTGCCTAGTGGTGATAATGAAATTCGAGCCGCTGGCAATAGACGATCGAATGATGAAATTAATTCACAGTGACATTTTACCACCCCCCACCGTCCAACCTTTTTGTCCATTGTTGAAGGGCGTCAATAAAACGCTCTTCTCGGTCACTTTTCGAGACACTTCGATCGCATTAAAAGGTGGCAGGAACGATCGAAAATGTTACTAAAGATCATCCGAGCAGGAAAGGTTGTGAATAATGTTGCAACCAAAAGCTAAATGGATCGGGAAGGAAATGTATGCAATATCCTTCGATCTTCAACACTAGAAACGCAGTCGGTAAGGAAGGTTCATTCATTGTTACAGGTCACCGGATAAGTTGTCAATGAAATTGTGGCATACGTGCCTTACTACTACCTATTCCATTTCCTTCCTCTAGCAGCACATCCCGCCCAAAATAGGCTCACTGTGAACGTGCACCAAACAAGTTCGATTTAAATTAGATGTATTCAAGCCTGGTTACACGTTGCACAGAAGACCCATTCAGACTCACTGGGGGGAGGGGGGAGGGGGGGTTGAGTGGGGTGCCAATATCCGGTAGCAGTACCAGGAATCACCTCCATCAGTGGTCCAAGTTCGATTAACATACAGCTACTAAAGTATGGATTTACATTTCTAGCTTCGCAGTAGCAGCAATCAAAACAGGGAGACTTGGTTCCCCTTTTTTTCCAACCTGAACATAGTCTCCAGCTGCTGGTACTTGGTTGGGCGCATTCGGAGCAGGAGATTTCTTCATAAATAAATTAACAAATAAACAAGATCGTAACCGTAACAATCAACACGGTACAATAGTAATATGCCCTCGGTGCCCGGTGTCTGTCCAGCAGCACCAGATCTCGTCAGTTCATTGTTGTCTGGCCCCGAGGTGTCCTGTACCACATACACGTTTTAACTTAACTTTATCTCTCTCTCTTTCTCTCTCTCTCTCTTTCTCTCTCTCTTTCTCGTTCTATTTCCTGAAACATCCAGATCGGTAATCTGGAACACCTTCCTCCAGCCAACCGACACAAGACACTCATCCAAGAGGAAACGAAAAGGGTCGATGATTCAATTTCTTATTCCTGGTGGACTTTCACGCATGTACGTACATAGTACCGATTCTTTCGCATATTTATGAGGAGAAATGTTAGAGTAGCGGGGTGTTGCTTGAGGAGAAACTCACTCCATTGGCATGGCAGACCAGACCAGGCAGGGTTCACAATATGTGTTTGTGTGTAGGCGTGTGTTGGCCACAGACTTCAGAACACTGGGATGACGGCGCTCCAATGGACGCCCTTTAAACTAGAAGGCGCTCCACATTGACCACACAGGAGAGAGTAAATGGGGAAGTCCTTTGCGACACCAGCTGTATGTTAAAGGCAATGTTTGTGTGGATTTCTTTATCCGCAAATGTTTGATAGGAGCTCCCGACATTCCTCTTCATAATTGTCCGACTCGCGGAGACGAGGTGTAATAAAGTTGTCTACGCCATGATCTTGTGGTGAGTAACAAAAACCAAACAAACCCAACCCGTTGTGAGCAACTCAAGCTTGGCATTGCAAAAATCCCCCTTTGTATAACTGCAAGAGTTTTGTACGTGTGTGTGTGTGTGCGTGCGGTCAACGCAATGGAGCAAATCTGATTGCCATAAAATTTTCAAATGATTGCACAAACGACATAATCTCCTGCAGTACTTGCGATAGTCTGACAATGGAACTGGTATTATTTAAATCGCCCACAGTAGAGGGTGTATGAGGCGGTTTTTTTTTCTCTCGATCAATCATAAGCTAATAATTCACTGGTTAATACGGCACACACGTATGCTACTTATGGAAGGCATGTTGACCAACTCGAGTTGCTGATGCACATTGGTATATTGCGTGCACCTTACCGTATTGTAAGACAGGCCCCAGGACAGAGATTGATTTGTAACACAAAAGCAACAATCTTGCTCCTCTCGAGAGATGCCTTGGACTCATTAAACTGAGAGTGAATGCCGGTAAGGGATGTAAAAATAATTAAACTGATAATTAGCTTCATCTCACGAAAGGGATGACTTTCTCACGATTATGGCAGTTGTTCTTTGCAAAGTGAGGCCCCTTCTTCATTCTAATGATCATGATCGTCTCATCAAGGGTTCGATACAAGGGTACGGTGTGTGCAGTAGCTTTGTCGACTTCTTTTAGCTTGAACCTCTGCAAGAAGTAGGAAAGAAAAGCGAGCAAAGGGTCAAAGCGTCCACACACACACACACATGCGGCACGATGCATAAATCACGGCACTAACTGGAAAACGATTAATAAAAATTAATTACCCCGAGTGCGATAATTCACGCCATTCTTATATTGTACCATCCATCGAGCGCGTGTTGGGGAAAGCCTCCACACGGCGTGCACTCACGCGCGCCATCCCCACGGGAAAAAAGTGCGGAAACGTGTCTGGCGCGTCGATTACGCGCACACGACACGCGCGCACACGTCCTCTATTGCGCGGCGCCGCTCCTACGTGAATTATAGAGAAAAAGTGCACAGTGCGGGAAAAAGTTGCGCGCGCGCGCACACGGGTGTTCATTTTCCTCCCACAATGGGTGGGTGGGGTGGAGTGTGGATGTGGTGTAGCATCAAACACCTTCCCGTCACGGAGCCAAAGGAACGGAACTGCTCGGTGTTGCGGTGATTTATGAGATCGCGGGTTAGACGGGTGGCCAAAATGGGCACGAAGTGCTCGCCTGCGTGTGTCTGTGTTAGTGTGTGTGCAAGCTTCCACTGGATAATTCGTCACTACATCATTTTGGGATGCCTACATTAACAGCCGATAAAGAATAATGGAAAATAGGGGAAATGGAGGTGCTATGTTTAGAATTTGACACTTTATCACGTCGCTTATCCAGTTGAGTTTGTGGGTATGGAAAACACGATTGATACTGTTGCTAATGAGGAGCCGAACGTGACGCCAACTCGTCAATGCTAACTTGATGGGGAAAAGTCGTTACGGTCGTTACGAGGCTGTTTAAGGTTCCGATCACTAGATGGCGCTAGTATCCAAATGTTCTCTTTTCAAGCCAAGTATTATTTTTCACATTTCACAACAAACAAGTAAAGTTTAAATGAATTAAGTTGAATTTTATTTATTGAGTTTTGGTTTCTGATTTTGCTAAGTACGAGTCTTAAAACTGCGAACAAACTTCTCACCCTTTTTTTTCGCACTCTCACCACACGCGTAGTTTTTCGATGCGGTAATTTCAAAATGCAATAACTTAATTGCGATCCTAAAAATGTTGCACTTTGCCCACCTTTTTCAGTTTTTGTTTTGTATCACGCAGCAATTTTCTTGTTGTTTATTTATTTAATTTCCCACCCTCGCTGTCTCGTGCTTCCGCTAATGAGTGCAAAAATAGGGGTAATTAGAGAAAGACTTCTATTTACTCCTTTGTTTTGGGAGGAAGAGGCAACGATATTCTTCCTTTTAAGGTGTAATTATTTTCCTTTTCTTTTGCTCTTCAATTTGAATTGTAAAACTGTGTACCTACTTACAAACTATGCATTTTTAAGTGGTTTTTTTTTTCTTGTTTAATGTCTAGTTGCTTTCGCTCTAGCTCCTAGTACGCTACCCTAACGGGAATGGGGATTAATAAATAGGAAAAGTTCTCTATCTCTAGTTGCACCCAAATTGACCGGCACAAAAGGGTAGCTAACGCAAAAACCACAACGAAACACGTGTGCTTCGATTTGCTCCTAAAACCACTGTACGTGCGACGCGCTGTTTTGCTCTACTGTGTAGTAGTTTTTTGTCATAGCAATTTCTGTAGCACTTAATGTTAGCTTCACTTTTCTTTTTCTATTTTTGGTATTGCTCGTTTACTATCTCAACGTTATTGGTGTATGTTGGCTAATAGTAGCGCTAATTAATGATTTTTGCGATTCAACATTATGCGCTCCTTAATGTATTTTTTGTCGTTATTAAGGCAATATTTACTTAGTACTCCTTAACCTGATCTCATACTGATAAGCGATTAAACGACAAACAAATTCGTTTCCTAAAGCCTCGATTAAAGAAACAACGAAGCTGAGCTTAGCATTAGTGAACGCTAAACACTTAATAATACGTCATTGTGCATGCATTGTCCTAACGTTGCTAAAGGAATGCAATTGAACCACTGCTAAAACAATTTCCCTTACGTACAGAAAAGTAGTAAAGTAGTGAACTAAATTCCCGAACCTAAACCTTCACAAAACAAACACCGCCTAAAGCCTCCCGATCCATTTTCCCTTAAGTTTCCACCAACACGTGCGTGAAGAGGTTGTGCAGCTTAAAGCCCACCTGCTTGTAAACGAGCGAATTCAACCCGTCCGTGTGGTAGCGTTGTTTGCCATTCTTTAAAAATGCTTCTCGATCCTTGTTCGGCGTTTCCTTCCTGTGCTTCAGCATCGAGTACTGACTGTACGACGGACTAAACCGACAGATTTCGATTTGCTTGTTCTGCAAACGCCCATACAGATCATCGTCCTCACCGCCCCAACCGCTGAACATGTTCGACATACCGTTGACGTTGAGAAATGCGCTCGATTCGATGGCAACCGCTCCACCGAAAAGCCCGCGGTATGGTAGATTGTACCGAAACACGTCCAAACTCGAGCACATATGGCGTGGCTTGCGCGAGCAAGCATACAGATGGCCCAGATTCATTGGCATTAGATCGACGTCGTGCAGCACCAGACAAGGATAATCGAAGCCAATTGCAATCATCGCCCCGATGTTGAACAGCTTTGCTCGATTGAACGGTTTCGGATCGTACTGTTCGATGACAAAGATGCGGTAGTGAATCCGCTGTCGTCTCAGATAGTTGTGCATGTAGATGAGGAACTGATTTAGCTGCCGTTCGCGCTGCCGGTACGGTACGATGATGGCCGTACTGAAGCTCGGCAGACAATCTTCCGGATAGTACTCGCCGCCCAGTCGCACATTGTTGTTGATGATATCCTCCGTATACGGGGGCCGGTACAGGGAAAGGTTCTCCTCGATGACTTCACTGTAATCACACCGCAACCCATTACGCATCAGCGAGATGTTTTTTGTCGTCTTACGTATCAGCTGATCGTAGATGTTTTCACCCTCGATATAGTCGTACAGGCTGGCAAAACGGCCCGGCCACAGGAAGTATACCATCAGCAGAAGGTAGCCCGCGTACGCATACACACTATTCGACAGCCGGAATGTTATCATGGCGACACTAATCCTTCCCCGTGTTATAGATCAAAAACCTCCTTTTTAGCACCACGAGAACGACACCTTTTTGCTTCGTATCGAAAATAAGATGTCTCAACGCAGCACACTTGGACCGGTTCGCAAAGAGAGTGAAGGCGGATAAATGCAACTTAGTAAGACAGTAAAATGGGAAAATCAGCTTGAAGAATGTAGTGGTGGATCGGAGACAGCGGGCAAGAAGGTCCAACTGCTTGGACGACCCAGACAGGGAAACGGAGAAGGACGGCACTACTAAATGCGTCGAACAGCTCGATTGCACTGGATTGACACGCGAACGTGAGTGCAGGTGCACTTTTGCATGCTCGTTGCGGTGTGGTGCCGAAATATGCAAAGAAAAAATACAACCACAGAAGCGACAGCATGCGCTTCGTTCCGAAAAACCCGAAGATGATGACGATGGTGACGGCGGTGATGATGATGATGATTATTGCGCTACCCACAACACGAAGAACGGCGGTGTCGTCGTCCTGATTGGTGCTTGATTTTCCACACGCCGGGAAAGTTGGCACACGTCGATAGTATGAGCAAGATATACACCACCAGTACACTATTGTTTCTTCGTTGCTTTGCTTTAATGGTGAGTGCACCTAGCGCACGCTTCTCTTTCGTCCTTTTCCGATATAAACGTGCGGTGCCGCATGTGCGTGTGTGTACTGCAGGGAAAACAACTCTTTTTTGCCGGATCAAAACAAACAACCCAACGGGTAACTGTCGGACGTTTGACAGCTTGCGTTTACGGCATTTGTTTGATTGTTTGGAATGAGATTTTGCCCAATCAAGTTCAGTGGCGGAAGGTAAAATAAATTTTATTTTTCGCATCGCTTAACAATTTATCGCATTTTTTAAATCCCGTTCCGCATTTGATTCGTTACGGAATTGGGCCCCTTCACTCGGCTTTTAGCACGCAACACAAATATTACCTTAATGTAAAATAACGAGCTTTCTTGCTGTTCTTTTTTCTCTGCTGCCAAACTACTGCACTAGTCATCCAACCCGGCGAAGAAATCCCTCGCATTAGTGCGCTGTGACGAGGGCAGATTGTGCTTCAACGTTTTCTTGTCCGGTTTGCTGTTGTACTTGATGCTATCAAAGTCCTCGAAGTATTTCACGTTCCAGAAGCGCACATCATTGTCGTGCGAACTGGACGCGATCAGTTCACCGCTCCCACTAATGTCTAGCGTATCGACCGCCATCGAATGCTGCCCGACAATGCCTAGCACACGGCCAGGAACCATATGCATCGCCCGGATAATGCCATCCTCGCCCGCCATTACAGCAATCTGCTCCGTAATCGGAACCATGCGATTGGCGCTCGCTGGCGGTCCCGTAAACGCGTCACAGTGATATGCAAACTGGCCCCAGTTGTAGGTGTAGTAGTTACCCTTAGATGTGCCCACCACCAGTTTGCTTTCGCGCTTAAACATTCCCATGCAGTTGAGCTCTTCTTCGTATGGTTCGGACTGAACATACATTTTGCTAAAAAATAAAAGGAAAAAAGTATAATTATACAATTGCTTGTTACCCCTACCATGCGTAACTTGACTAACCGCTGAGCAATGTTGATCGTTGTTAGCAAACCATCGCCGCTCGTCAGCAAGAGATACTTTTGTTGCTGTTGATTCGCCAGAATGGACGAAACGAAGTCCTCCACCGGACGCAGCGAAAATACAGCATTTCGCTCACGCACGTCCCACAGCTTCACCTCACCATCATCATCCCCCGTCGCAAACAGATGCTCACCCAGCACCGCCATCGAGTAAACCGGTTCATCGTGGGCCGATTCCCAGAAGCGTTTAAATTTGCCCGTCTCCGCATCCATCACCACAATCGAACGTTCACGACCGGTGGAGATGAGCGTCTTTCCATCGCGTGCAAATTCCACACAACGGATGGATTTCGTGTGCAGTTCGTGTGTTGCCGACAGCACGTTCGTTTCGTTCGAATATTTGTACATCAGCACATCTCCCACCGACGTTCCGACGGCCAGAATATCCTCACAAGGATGGAACGACAAATCCACCACAAAATCCTCCGTCTGGATGTCTGGTGGCTTCGAACGTGGTTTCTTGATTTCCGTGATGATCGCCTTAATCACCTCGTCCTCCTCCATCTCTTCATCGTAATCGTCAATCACACGGCGGGCCAGACCTTCCTCTGATGTGCCCTCGCCCGTCGAAGTTGTCGCCTTCGCCGTTTCATCCTTATTACCATTGATGGCATCTTCGGCCTGTCCGTCCGAGTCCGAATCTAGGCTTGTGTCGGACATTTGACTATCGTCCTCCTCCGCGTACGTGTCATCGCTGTCACTGCTTTCGTCGGCGTTAAGCATCTCTAACGAATCTGCTGGTCTAACTTCCTCCCCGTCAGATAAATATTCTACCAACCCCTCGAGCTCGTCTGTTCGTACTGCCAAAATGTACGGTGCGAGATCAATTTCCTCCTCTTCTTCGCTATCGCTTGAATCACGGAAGTAGGGCGATTGAAAATTCCTCCTGCACAAACAAAACCGCGTATAAAACTTTTTATTCTAGGTTATGGATGCCGTGCGGTCGTAGCTTTCGCTTTTACTTACATTCCACAGCAAGGGAACACACAAATGAATTAACTGAACGCACAGAAACGGATATTCACTGGGAATTCGGTGGATGGTATCCGTTTTAATAACAGCCCATGTAATGGCTGCTACGCATTTTCTGTTTTCTTTATCAACGTGCAAGCGCGGCACACATTCCGGAGGGCGAACTTTTGTTATGACAGTGCACTGTAGAATTTTTGGTTGTGTTGACAGGACGATAGAGGTCGACACAATTCGATTGAAGTTTCGAACATTGAAATATTTGGAAATATTAATGTTTGAAATATTGAAATATTTCACAGAAACAGTTTTAAAGATACAGTTTATGGCAAAATGGTTTGTTAGTTTTTTGCAACTAAAATAGTAATTGATGATCATAACTCAATGCTTTTTCAAGTCCTGTATTTTATAATAAAATTATATTCCCTTGCAACATTTAGAGTATAACAGCACGGCCAACTGTTCTACCAAATATGACACGTCAAACGTCAATTTGCTCATCCCCCACCCTCCACAGAAACGTCAGAAAATATTTACGTGAACTGGTTTTATTTCGTTTTTTTGTTGCTCCGCTAAAGAGTTGTTAGACACACAACAATTCCCGTAGACAACTATTCTCACAAAAAAATATCAACTTACGGACTGCAAGCTATCATCATCTTGTGCGGAGAAACGAAGAAACAATGCCCAAATGAGCAAACTCCTGCAGACTGGCATAGGTCCACTAGTGGTGGATGTGTAGAGTGCAGCAATAGTGTTTGATCTCGTTTTACGTGACTGTGTTTTATCGCGAAACTAAATTGTGCGTAAGTGGGTGGTGTGATAAGGTGTGATTCATTGCGTGGCTTTCCGCATTCCGATAACAGTGTAGTCCCGTGCGCCACTTGTGTATGTGTGTTTGGAGGTGATAGCAAAGCGTTCAAAATATCGAAAGAATCCACGAGCAGCACAGTTCCTCTTCCTACAACACACACACCTTTCGCCACAAGCAGCGGAGTGTTGGCAAGCGATGACAATGGGAGATGATGCGCCCGTCGTAACATCCCTGGTGCTTCCCATTCTGATACGACCAATATTGTCCCAGGTAATGGCAAAATCGATCACACCACTAATCTAGCAGGCCGAGTCCCCTGCGCCCGAAAAGGGGTGAAAGATGGAACAGGGAAAGTCGTCTTACTTGTTTTAGCGCCCGTGTACGTGCCGCCCGTGTCCTTCTATGGGGGGGATAGCAAACGCTGGTCGCGTTTAATGTACATTTTGCATAAACCACTTTTTTACTTCCTGCACATCGGAGAGCACGATGCTTATGGGGAGCTTTCGATATACGATACTGTCCCACCCCCGGATACGGGACAGGTTACTAAGCAACCAACCAACCAGCTAATTACCAGGATGTTGTGCTGACGATTCACTTTTCATAGCTAATCGAATGATTACAGCGTGTGCCATGGGGCAATGAAAACGAGGGAGGTTGTCTCCGTGTGTAAAGAAAGTAACTTTACTCAAGAGGTAGTAACTCCCCAATGGCATTTCCGTCATCACAGGATGCACACACAGGTGGTGACATTAAACGACGATGGTGTGTGCCATTTGTCGCCGCAATTTATGGGTGGCCGTTAAATGCCGTTTCTGTTTGGAAAATCCAATCGCTACTCAACCACAAACGATCGCTTGCCATTTCCCATTCCGTTGCATAACTGACGATTTCTCATCCTCTGTTTCTCAGCTCGAACGACGCGATGTGGTCGCATCGCAAGCACTGCGGGCCGCGCTGACCAAAGCGGAACAGAGCCACCCGGGGCTGACGTACGATCTGGTGATGGGCATCATCAAAAAGGGCGACATCAATGTGAACATGAACGAAAGCATCCTCAGACTGCAGGGTGCGGCCACAGACACGGACTGTAAGTGATTTTAACAAGCATGCAAGAAAAGTATGTATTTATGTGTTTTGGATACGTACGTTTTTTTTTTATTTCAGTGATCGAATATCGACTCAACCGTACGGAGGACGCATTCCAGGAGCTGAATAAAAAGTCTGCTGCACTGAAACGAATTCTGAGCCGCATCCCGGACGAAATCGCTGATAGGAAAACATTCCTGGAAACGATAAAGTAAGCAAACGCAAGCTTATTCAAACAAAATTCATGCTACACTCATCAGTATGAATTTGCAATTAAACAATGTAGCAAGAATTCGCGAAAATGTATCTCACTTCTGAAGCATCACTGGAACTGGAATTTTGACACATCTCACACATGCTCGCTCCAATTATAAATGAGAAAGGCATACAATCAATCCATGCAATATTCATGACTACCAGAATCTTATTACCTCTCAATGCACCGGATAACATTTTCTTCCGCATTTTTGTTTGTGCCATTTTTACAGAGAAATAGCCAGTGCCATCAAAAAGCTGCTTGATGCAGTTAACGAAGTGGTTGGCTTTATACCGGGATCGTCCGGCAAACAAGCGGTGGAGCAGCGAAAGAAGGAGTTTGTCAAGTATTCCAAAAAGTTTAGCACCACCCTAAAGGAGTACTTTAAGGAGGGAGAGTAAGTAAAAAAAACGACTAATGGTTTGTTTGTAAGTCCAACATTGATACTCACTTGTCATTTTCTTCCTTTTTTTCCCCCAGAGCTAATGCCGTATTCGTAAGTGCCCTGTACCTGATACACCAAACGAATCAGATTATGATAACGGTCAAGAACAAGTGCGAATAGATGTTGGCGATTAGCCTCAGCAATGCCGTCGCCTCATCGAAAGGGAGGTTGAAGCAAAATCATGAGTATTTACTGATAGAGAAGTTTTGTTACTTTGTTTTTTTTTTTTCATTGTTTTCTGGTTAGTTTTTTTCCCCCGCTGTCGTCACCGTCGATTTGCGTGTTTCTTTTAAAAGCATTAATCAGTACGCAGGCGGGGCAGTATATTTCTAGCCCTTTTGTTAAGTAGATGCAATGTTTTTCCTCTCAACATATTTTATATGCGGCACGTTTCTTAAGCTAAGAAGCGGCCGTC
>KB696989.1:0-10851 GCA_000349165.1 Anopheles christyi | reverse complement strand
AGGAGTTGAACGAGGGTGAATGATACTGCCAATGGGGAAGGAAGGGCGAGAAAATCAGACACACAAAAACACTGACACGTGCCGTCACGTTTTCTTTACGGAAATTTGGCCCAAAACTAAACCACACCCTCCGCACAATCAAACATATGCATATACTCCCTCGCGCATTGGGGGGGGGGGGCTGGGTGGTGGTAAAAAGAGCAGCAGCAGTACAGGAAACACATTTACTGAAGTTTGGCTAAACAGACAACTTCCCAAAAGTGACTTCTCGCACTGGCGCTTTGTCTCCGTACCAGCCACCATCAACCACAACTAACATGTTGGCGCAAAGCTCGAAGCGACCGATTTTTTATGAATCCATCATTTATTCAGCACGCTGGTGGAGGGAGTTCTCGCGCGAAGCTTGTCTTCCTGGTGGTTAAGCACGGTTCTTCTGCTTCGGAGGGTTCGTAAACGGGTCCAAAGGATTCCCGCAAAACGCTCTCAATCAACTATTCAAGCACATGTACTCGAGCGAGTAGTTGTTACCCAAACACACTCGCACTACATCCAGGTTGTTTGGTTTCAGTAGCACAGTTTTTCCCCTTCTAGTGGTTAGCGGAAAGGAAACTTACTGCGGTGAAGCTAACTGGCACAATAAATATTTGATTAAATTTCCGCCTAATACTTTTAACAACATCAACAAAATGCAAGTGGTTAGATATAAACCTCCTTCCAGAATTTTTTCCATTTTTTCATCACTAAACGATTTCTGATTGTTTTGTGTCTCGATTAAAATGAAATGAACTGTTGCTTTGTCCAGGGAAACAAAAAAAATATATTTTTCGAAAGGGTTTGGTTTATCGAGGAAGGTATTTAAAATCGTAATAGTAATAGGACATATCTTTGAGTACATTTTATTATGTTTTTATCAAATATAGTTAAGCCTTTAATACGTAGTCATGCCTGCCTGCGTGCTTCATTGCCACATTGAGTAGTGAGGGAAAATGCTCAATGACGATAAACAACATTATCAACGATTCAATAATGAATCGACCCGATAATGTACCGATCGTAATTCATTGAACACAAAGAGCTTTAAGCAATCAAGGAAAATCGGTAGGGTCATAAGATAAGTGCTGATTACCTCTTGGATAAACATGTTTTATAGACAAATTATCGATAAAGATAAGAGTTTGATAGGTTTAGGTCTGTGATCTGCTTCAATCCACTCAATTATATCAAATGTCAATGAGCATTACGTGTCTTAACAGATATATATTTCTATCCTTAAATCGTGAAAATACTAGTAATGTTGCCTCGATTGATTAAATACTTTCAACAGATACAATAGATACTGATGGAGACGCCTGGTAGCTTGTACAATTTCCATCAACAGAAATCGAGTTTTTAAGTTTTTGTTCCTAATTATTTTTTTATCTACGTGAATACACATATATTTGTAACATGCAATGGTTTAACATCTAACTCATTTTGGATTGAAATTATAAATAAATAGCGATCCGACCCATCTTTACTCTATAATGTAGCAAATAAATGGAGTACGAATGATAAACACTGTAAACGTCAGATCAATACAATTCTACTAACGAATTTCCCTCTCATTCTGTCTACATAGCTCTTGTACAACTTCATAGCTCTGTAGTAATACGATAGATTCATTTCAGGGCAGCGTTCAGAGTGTTAAACAAGGTTGACATCTGATTTAAAGACTCAAATACATATTACCAACGATATTTACCAAAGAATAGAATCGCATAATATGCTTAAGTTCTTTGTCAGTTTTAAATAATTTGTTTTGTACAATTTGTTACAAAAATAGAAAAAATCAAGGAATATTATCAGTGCAGCATAGTGTACTTCACTTTTTTAACACCTACTGCTGTCACAAATCCGAAGCAAAATGTATTCTTTGAATTTCGACCACACCAATTACATGCATCATGATGTACTATTTCCTGGCAACAAATAACCCTACTAGAAACCAATAATCGACACTCAACTTTTGCGCATGGACATGTACCATTACCGCCGACAATGAGGAAAAATACAAAAAAAACGCAGTAACTACCACCTCCTGCTACCGAATGTATTATTCCTCGAAAATGAATAATTAAAACTGTCCCATCCTTGGCAGGCCACAGGTCCACCACATAGTCAATGCGCTTGTCCCCCTTTTTCCTGAATATGTGCTGCTAAAACAAGCTAACGCGTCTTTTGCATGCATGTTGTGAGCGTGCATGAGGGTGCGTCACCAAGGCGACAATTGGCGGAAAAAGCACTCGTAAATCATTTCAAAAACCCACACTGGGAAAATGGTACAACAGCGTACGCTTATATTGTGCAGGTAACATGCAAACACACTGAGACAAATGTAAAGCAATGCCAATATCAGCATGAATAAAACATGTATGTTATCTTTCACCAAAAAATGTGAAACAAAAAATATATGTTAAGCTCCACCACCTTGACTTAACTTTTAGAAAAACATGAAAATAAATGTTTTTTTTTGTTTTTACTTTGTTCGGTAATTGAAATTACACAATCACAATGCCCTACATGTATGCTAAATTTAAACTCCTACATTCCTTACATCGCCTAGCCTATATTTTCACTGCGTGACCTGCCACAACAATGTCGTCCATCACTGTCCAGTACGATCGTGAACGCTAATTGAAGGCCAGCGAGCAAGTTCAACGCCGCGAGCGGAAATGAAAGCCGGAACGACCACCAGGAAAGACAGACAAGGGTACCAACTGTCGTCCTGCCTTCCTTACCGTTTCATGCAATATTCATAAATCGCAGCAAATTATCACCACGAAACGTGCTCATTAAAATTTTAAACATCCTTGCCTCCGTTGGGTAGCGTCGTTCAGTGTTGCATTTTACACGACAAGTTTCTATGCAAAAATGGCAAGAAGCGGTTTTTATTTTAAGTAAACGAGTTAAGATAGCTTGGAAAAATTATGTTCTTTTTAATTTTACAATCTTATGCATTTACTTTAAAGTTTTATTAAGAACCCTGTTTCTAAATATGCTTTAACGGTAAGCAAATAAGGTAAAATAATTGCAGTCTATTATGACATGTAAAGTTCGAGGATAGAGTTTTAGATCATCAATTTTTCTAAAGTATAACATTCGATTGCAAGTATAAAAAAATATACTTTTCGTTATAATATTACTGACCCAACACAAAAAAACTAAAAATCTAAACTCGAAAGCTTCTGGCCATACAAAAAGCTTCTTTCTTTTGCAGCTTTTATGGAAGCTTTTGCGTGCATGTTCTCTTTTCCAAGTTTGGTTGAGTTACCGTAAACTTTGAAATGAACTGTTCTCACCCGCACACTCATTGTTTGGCAGCCGTACAATTAACGCTTGTTTTGATTTAGATTCTTTTTCATTTGTTCAATATTCTTTAATTGAATGCTTTGGTTCCCAATAAATAGAAAATCCAAAAAGCTGTATTCATACAAACGTATCGGTTGTGGCGCCCTCTATGAGAATAATAGCCAAGTCATCGCGTCCTGCTTTGGGCTGTGTTTATGTGACGATAGTATGAACCATTTATTTTAATGTAATTTCCGTAAGTCATACTGGAGACTGTCCTTTCCGCGCGAAATTTTTTTTTATTTATTTCCAACGGTTTTTTTATCAACTATATTTGCATTTGTTTTCAACTTATTTTAACTATTATTCTACTAATAAACTAGTCACTGATTTATACTTTTTATAATAAATATACTATTCACAAAGAAAAAGGAACTGGTAGTACATATCAAACCGTGAAGCTTAACACATTAAATCGAGCAGTTATTGAACAATTATTTTAACTATTGTTCCCTCTATAATTCTGGTCCACTTTTGCCAATTTCAAATACTGCTGGGTCATGGTTGATCGTTTCACCTTCGTCACCACAATGAAGTGGTGCAGCAGTTTGGTTTATTCTAAACCCACATTTGATGGCTGATAAATAGAATCAAAATAAATGATGAATTTTTCATTCCATTTTCCTCCACTACCTGACCTGACTTACGCTACTGGGCTGGCTGGCTCACGCAAACCTATCATCTCAAGCACGGTTTGCCCCTACCCCAGTGCCCATGCCCATCAAACCGTGCCCGTTCGCTGCCAATGTCAATAGCAAAACATTGAAATGAAACCATCATTAGCCTGCTGGCTTCCACGACGGATCGATGCGCCGTGGTAAATCCCATTTCATTTGGACCGGGCACCATACACAATGCAGGCTTGCGTCCATTTCAATCCCGACCCAACACATGCATCATGTAGCATCGATGGCACCGAAACCTTGCCCATATTAGCTTGCTGCACTTCCGGTCGTGTCTTGGATCGCAACGGGAGGTTTTTGGCTTAACCCCCGTGGCTTAATGCCACGGTCAGGTGTCACCCGTACGGCTATTGGGAATGCCGCAATATCCATGCCACGTCCTTGATCGGAAAGAAAGCACGAGTGCACGGCGAAGGTGCCGTATCGTTTATAATTAATTAGTGGAATTACAATTTGGCCACCTGCCATCGGCCAATCAATGGACGGACGCTAATTCTTTGGGGCAAAGCATCTGAGAAGGGATGGTGAGGCGTGCTGGAGTGTTACCCTGGTCAGGTCAGCAGAGCGCTTTCAATCGCATCTGTGGTCGGGCTACGGTTGAAATCAGGTCAGATTAATCCGAACCGCTTCTGTGAAGGCAACGGTGAGCAAAAAAGTATTAGCAAAATAAAACATGTCCTTCCGTCGAGCCCCCACATGCTGCACTGTTAAGGGTTAAGGGTGGGTTGGTGGATCCTTGACAAAAAATAAACCCCCCCCCCCCCCCCGTAAACCTTAACTTGACACCTAATGCCACGAAACATGGTACGTGTAACGGTTGCCAACAAAGCAACCAGGAAGTGGTTTTTGGTGCGCAAATGAACAGATGGTAGCATTTAATAAGCGGTTAACCTTTCCTGCCAAAAGCAACCTATGTTTTTTTTTGCTTCATTCATCTTTGAAAGCACGTGAGCTATAGCTAACTGTGTCAGTGAAATGGTGCGGCTTGAAAACCAACCAACGTTGACACGCTGTTCATGGTCATTGAAACGACCAGTTCTAAATATTTTAAAACTGGGCAACTAGGCGTAGTGTACGCATAACAAGCCAATTGTGACAAGCTAACAATTTTTATCACGTATCGTTGTAATTATAGTTTTAGTATTGGCATATTCTAACTAAATTGAAAAATAAACAGCGAAAATCCCAAATTACATTCAAAATAAAAAAATAATTTCCCAAATTAAGTGAAAATAAGTGTTTTAGTAAGCTGATGACAGAACGGGGAAAAATTTATAACAAATTTATAACTTTAAGAAGAAGAGACAACCCATTGGTTCCGAAGTACAGTCATCAAGTCGTACGACCTAACAACATGTCCGTCTTGGGTTCAAATCACATATGGAATACGGCCAAGCCCACTTGGACAGGCCTTGGCCAACTAGGGTTGTTTCGTCAAAAAAGGGGAAGAAGAAGAAGAGGTAGAAAAGAGACGAACACACAAGGATGACAAAATGGTGAAAAATGTTCAGTATAACAATTCAAATAAGTCGATGATATAAAAAATAAAGTGTAATAATATCAACTTGGTGCATCGGTAAGCAAGAAGAGTTATACCTATATTATGTTTTGCATTCGTTCTAAATATATTGACGAAAGGTTAAATACAAAGTTATTAAACAGTTGGAAAATGTCTTGAATAAAACAGAAATCAGGAGTGAGAAGAAGAAGAATGCAAACTTTTGAACCGAAATTTCATTAATTGGATTATTCAAAATAATGATGGAAATGGTTTGGATTAGGAAACACGTTTTACATTCAAAAAAACATGTTTAAAAAGATCTAAAATAGTTATTGTTTTAATATGTTTGTGTGTTTTTGTAGATTGTTGACACTCTGTGATATGTTTGAACATGAAATAAAATAACAAAAACTTGAAGTTTACTCACTAGAAACCTTTGTTATATTATTTTTATTTACTTTAAATGTCACTTGTTTGGATAACACGATTGAAAGCTCTAAAACAAATAAGGGTGTTTTGTTGCATAACGCTAGGTATTGTGTCATTGAATCTTCCCAAAATTATATCTCTGTCGAAGAAAAGAATTCTTAAAACGTCAGATATTCTTCTCGCAGTTTCTACCCATAAACTCAAACACTAATATGTACAGTTTCATGCACTGACCGTTTACATTCGTCTTTGAACCAAAAAAATATTCACAATTCATGGTCAAACAGAAAAAAAAACCTACCTAATCTTGTAAGAGCTGAAGAAACAACATTTGATGTAACAACATTTGTTCGAAAGCATCTACATGTATTGTAACCAGTGAGAGAATACAATCCAAAAAGACGAGGCACCGGAAGTTAAAAGAAATCTGTTCATGGACATCATATCGATTAGAATAACCGGGCAATTAATCATATGACCATCGACCAACCAAGCACCCCGTCCTTTTATCACAGAGCAAGGCTTCATTCTAACCGCTGACCACTCAACTCACACAAGGTGACACGATCGACACCTCCGCGGAAGTTACGAACTGGGGAGAGAAAGAAGCAGCGTGCAAAACACACAGGCTACAAAAAAAAGCACGTCAAATGCTTCCGCCCCGAGCAAGCCGGAAGGACTCGGTCGTTGGACGGTACCCATCGGGCTAATCCTTTTACCAAGCTTCACCCATCCCACTCCTGCCTGATGGTTGCGATAAGAGTGAGTACCCTTTCGTCCACCCTACGTAAACGCAACCTAGCTGAGTGACGGTGAGTACTCGTGCAAACGGTGAGCGTTATTCGAAAGCTTACACGAAGGATGGTACTCACACTGGTCGGTATACCGGTACATTGCCCGAACCAGTCAGCTGGTCGATTTCGCTCCATTTGTCACCCCCCGCGAAAAAAAAAAAAGAAGCTTTTCGCCCGGCCTCACAATGCGTGGGAGGAGAGAGCGAACTTTTGGGTGATTTCGCAACGATCGGTTTCGGTAGGGATCAGCGTTCGGGTGCACTGCCATTGCTTACCAGGACGTCGTCCGGTACGGTCCCGGGTCCGGTTGCGCGGGTTTTTTGATGTTGTGTGTCGGATTGATTTTTTTGTAACTTCCCCTCGCTCACCACCCACCAGTACAATTACTCTTCACCGCGCTGATACCCCACGAGAAGCTCATCGTCACCGCTTTGCCAACTCACGTCGAACCGGGGAAATCGCAGGAGTGCACTAGCAGCCACCCAACTTCCCGGTCCACCAAACTACTACCGCCTGTTCCGGCAATTTGCTCGACTCGCTCTCCTGTCGCTACATATTAGTTTCATCCTTGCAATCGGTGTTGTATTAACGCGTATTTAAATGTGTCCGTGTGTTCGTGTGCCGCGTGGTTTAATTTCGAGTGCTTTGTGTATTACACCGCCGTAAAACAGTGATCTCAACGCGGATGCAATCAGAAGAAAAGGATACAGTAGTGAAGCAATAAAAGCAACTGTTAAAGTATAATCACCAACACGTCTTTATACAGAACCTCGCCTTGACTTCTTCCATTCTTCAAATGCTTTAATCAACAAATGTGCCCTCTGCTTCGTGTGCGACTCACAAACACACAGCGAAACGGATAGGCACCCTTAAAACGCGTTCGAATACGTCACGACTGTGACGAAACTTCACGAACAGCTCGAAACGGCCGATGCCGAAGGTACGCGCGTTTACGACATTCCTCGACTCTTTGGGGGCGAAATTGACGCTTAGATCGCTTGCAAAAGTTCAGTTGCCGAGTGCGGCCCATCGATGCACACCAAAACGCCAAGGATTTTGCAAGGATACACCCTAAACATCCTGCCTCTGGTCCCCTACTCCCCTCTGCAAAAAAAGCACAACACAACCTCTCCTTCTTCTTCAACCACACTGTGCATCGCTGTGTGTTTCTGGGTGCAATTGCTAGTGTGCGCCTGTGTAATAAAGTGTAAAGCTCTGCGTGTGCCCTTTATTTCCATCGCATCCCGATCACAGTGCATCTGGGAAGATTCGCACAGGATTGCGCAAGGACACTCGAGCAAAGAAGTTCAATTGGATGCGGTTTTGGTGTTCAACTTGTTTGGTGCAACCTATTTTCTACCTAATTGTGCAACAACTACTTCGTCTCAACGTATCCTTGATGCTATGATCGTCATGGTAACGGTTACGCAAGTTGCTTGAGCAGCAGAATCAAGATATTGTGGAGTAAAAGAAAGAAAATTTAAAAATAAAAAGTTCAAGTTGTAATCAACGAAAGTGCAACAGAAAAAAAAATCCTTCAAACACACATATTCGAATAGTGCACGTTCATACACTTTTAGATGTGATTTCGTTTTGGATCTCTTCTATTTTCTGTGATCGTTCTGTGACGAAAGTATCTGTGCGATTTGTTTACTCCAAATTCGGACATTCTACTTGAAAGCCTTAAGATAAAATTCGACCAAATTATATCTTTAAACATCACAACAAGAGCGTAGTTCCAACCAATGAATAACACACCGCGGAGCGATGCTCAATGTTACCATTTGTTCGTGAAACTGATCACGCTCTGTGTAGTGCTTTAATCCAAGTGCTTTATTGCCCTCCGTGGGAATGCTTACTCGAAAAGGGAACGAACCCCATGACCGCAAGAACATCACCAGTTGCAAGGGTGATAATCAAAACTTGAAGGCAATAAAGTGATTCGTTCCCGTGGAGTGTAACGTTTCGTGAACGCACAGTGTAACGTTTCGTCAGCTCGAAAGATAATCATTTTTTTTTCTTGCGGAAAGATGTCGTTCAAGTGTGCGAAAGAAATTCTCAGCAATGACAGATAGTGCTGTGCTGTTGGAGCTGTTCGCATTGTGCACTAAAGTGGTGCAGTATTTTCAACCCGAAGTAAAGAAAATGTGATGTTAAGTGCTGTGAAGTGCTGTGAGTGCACGCATGTGTTTGTGTGTGCTGTGAAAAAGCAGTGAACGACTAACATGCTGTTAGTAGAGTTGCAACGCGATAAAAACCGACACAGAGCCGTCGGATAAGTACAGCGTCTCCGTAAAGTTGGTGCTTTTTTTGTTGTTTGTTTCCTGCTATGGTTGAAAAAATCATCGAAAGGTATTTTGTAATCCCGAAACCGTTGTTTGCTTTCGTGCTAAATGAAAAACGGAGCATGAAGCAAGCGAAAACAAAATAAATCAACTTAATTCAACGTTCGTCACTGCTGGGGGCAGTATTGAAGAGAGAGAAAAAAAAGCACTTGAAGGGAAAAAATCTACCGAATTCTCTACAACACAGATGACTAGCGACAGTTGATGTCGATAAAAATATCCCTCCTCTTTAACAACTCAATCCATATTCTTTCTCTTTTGCTAAAGTATATATGAAAAGCGACACAATTGCTGCTTTTCCTTCTCCAGCTTTTTCCACCCGCGTACGAAAGGGCTTCTAGTTGATTTCGTTTTGCAGTTGGGAAAAGAGCGAACACCGCTTACCCAAAGTTGATGTATCAGCAGTACTGCTAACTATTCCCGGGGACCTCAAAACAAAACCGAAATTTAACACACACAAAAAAACCTGAAGAACCGAGACCGGGACAAAATCGTCCATCCATCGAATGACCTTGTGCGTTCGGTAACGACAAAATCCATCCAGCGAAATCGAACACAAACCGGTCATGATCCCGGGGAAAGGAAAAATAAACATCGAACGAACGGACGGACAGTAATCGTGGGAAAACAGGGAACAGACGGCGTAGAGAAAAAAAAACAGGCGAAAAACAAGTAAAAATATTAAAAGAGAAGGGACCCGTTCGGGCGGTTCCAACTTCGTCAAGGGAAATGGAATCGACAATGTTTGATTTATATAGCAATATGTTTTAGTGGATCCTTTTTTGGGATGGGTTTTTTGTTCAGATTTAAAGGAAAAACGTTTGTATTAAAGGTAAAAAGAAGGAAGCCTCCGAATGGATCTTTTAAAATTCATTCTTGACAGCTATAAAGGAATAGAAGAACATTTACAAGAATATAGTGTTAATATTACATTTCCCTTTGGAGGTTTACCATTTATAAGTATTTTCAACCAACAGCATGATTTTTAAAATGATATTATGTGTTATAGTACAAAAAAATATATTTGAAACACAGACAAATTGCTGTTGTGTTTTTTCTTTCATTTTCAGAAGAAATTAAAAATCGTTTGTAATCTCGCACCGAAACAAAACCATAATCAGTAAAAAGGTAAAGAAAAACCGGGAAGAAAAATCAACTTCAAAACAAAATATTCACTCTCATCATTAATCAAAAATTAGCGTTTGCAAAGCACGATAATACGTCCGGAACAGGGCACAAGGGAAACTATTCAAGAGCTCGGCGAAGAGTTTGGGGAATTAAGTTCTTTTCTTACCACCCGCCACCACCCGCCACCACCCAAACGCCAAAGTGCCCTCCATTTCGTGGTGCCCTTCATGGGCAGTTGTTCTTTTTATTGAGCTTTTTACTCCCTTTTTCTTTTCTTGCCTGGCAAATTTGTCTGTTTGATGTTGTTGATGCTGATGTTTTCCCGCTTGCAATGTGCTTGAAAAGCTTGGAAACAAGGGAAAGGTGGCAACAAAAAAAAACAACAATATTGCACAAAAACCAAAGTCTACGCTTGGTAGTCCATTTCTTTTTATTGGTTCTCGTTTTGCCTTTCTGTCTGATTGGAACCATACGTCTTTCGTTTCGTAATTTCTCATCCATCTTCATCGGGAAAGGGAACCCACAAAACCGCAACAAATACACACTCGTGCGCCTCGTGGCCATGAATAATTTACTCCACTAGC
>KB696988.1:0-10910 GCA_000349165.1 Anopheles christyi | reverse complement strand
AAGCCGTAAGAGTGTTTGTGAAGGGGTCCTGTCCGATACGCACAAGGCCATTTGAAGTGGATATCATAAATTAATCTACCACACTGTTACGATATTCTCTGATTGCTGCGAGAGAAGAAAAAAAACAGTGAAAGTGCACATCGCGAAGGAGTTCGAAGCATAAAAAAGCACGACTCATTTGTGTGTGTGTGTGTGTGTGTGTGTCTATGTGTGTGTATGTGCAGTGAAATGGTATAAGCCCATCAGGCCATTGTTTTAAGTTACGGCCAGTTTTGTTCTCAAGACGCTGGTACACGAAGGACGCCTGTGGCGCTGGAACGAAATACTTTTCCATCAGCCGTCGGCTTTCCCGTGGGCCATTCCAATATCCCACCTCAAACCCTGTCAGCCAGTAGGTGGGTGGCAGCAAACAAACGACGCGTTAAGGCGCACCCACGTAACGCCCAGCCACCACACAATAGAAAAATCAACATGGAAACACGAATAGGATTATTAGGATTATTTTTCTATTACTTCGTCGTGATTTCTACGGGTAAGTGAATCCACCGAAATCCCAATTATCATTCCATTCCGGATCCGCCAGCAGCGGGATTTGAATAATATTCGTCTTTATCGATTGCTAAGTGGCAGAGCGGGCCGTGCTTGATGCTTGTGAAAACCCAACGCAAAGCCCCATGAGCCCCGGTCTCTAATGAATTGCCCGTTGACCGTGATGCAGGCGAGTTGTAAGGGTTTCGCTTTATCTTCTTCTCTCTCACACACAAACACAATTTCTCTTAAACGAAAATCAAATCGATCCGATAAGGGAGTGAAAATCGCAGCATTCTGATAAGTCTATACTTCCAGAAAATGACATTAATGGGTGTAATTTAATTATACGTCGCATGATTACATTGAACCCGTACTCATCGATTGGATCAACATTTGGGAAAAGCTCGCCGTGCTCCTTGAAACGTTCGTAAAAATTCGATTAGCCTTACTTGAACTTCAAAAAGGTGCTCCACAAAATTGTGATATTAATATTCATCGAATCCGTTACGGCGTTTCCAATTGTACGTGTGTATACTTTTAATCTCCCAGCATAGCAAACAAACTCAAGCTTAGGCTAACCACTTCTTAACCAGCTCCAGAATCTTTTCCTTTGCTGCTCGCATTTCAGCCGAATCTTGGGTGGTTATAGAGCTCAAGTCAGCACAGTGGGCCGCTCCTAATTGAAGAAAGATGGAACATGGTTTCGGTCCGCATTATGTTTCTATGTGGAGGTGATCTTGAAAAACAGCTTACCTGGAATTACTACAGCCGGTGACTGATCGTTCAGATCTTGCTGGATGCCCATCGCACGCCAAGGATCTAGTTGGCCCTGAGTGAAGAAAACATTGGTGACCTCAGGATTCCAACCTCCATAGATAACGTTGGTCCTTTCCGCATTGTTCATCATTCTCGTTTTGTCAAAGCTACGAATCAAAACGATACATTAGTCAACGTCGCTTTCCAAGGAGTCATTACAACACTTACAATCCATCATACAGATCACCACACAGCTTGACGAACAAATCGACCGGAAAGCTAGAACCAAAGATCTGCTTAGATGAGCCCGAAATCTGATACCATCCATACTCGGCACAGGTTTGATACAGCCACTGGCGCACTATCACAACGATACAAACACACCAAGGAGGATTATTATTGTGCACACTAAGCAAACACCACTCGAACATCGCCGATCAACCTACTTGAGCTCATTGCAGCGCCCTGGTTCCACCCGGTGGTTTTGTAGTAATCAACCATAGCCTTGTAACCGTAGCTGTTGCAATTCGGCGATGTAAAACCTTGCGTCGCCAGCTTTGCCAACGCCGCCATATCGTCCGTAATGGTGGGATCTTCAATGACATTGCAGACACCCTCAATATCCCCAGTCGTGTGATACTGGACGACTCCCGCAAACTCATCCGACAGACTGCTGAAGAAGTTCATCCGGTCCAGGGGCTTGGACAGATCCACATCGCTGCACAGTCTAAACTCCTGGGCAACACGTGCATATTCCCCTCTGTCGAGTAGTTCTTCCGTCTGCTTGAAGGCGCGTTCAATACGCTCCGCACAATTCTGTCCACCGACCAGTCGGATACTGTCCGTCACAATTTCCTTGTACTCTGAAGCAGAGGGTGGGGAACGACAAAAAAGAGAACAGATTAAGAGGTGTTGGAAGCATTGAACAGGTCGTCATGCCTACCGGTAAATTCAACCTTGGCAAACACTGGAGCACTTGAGGCCCAAGCTCCATTTATCAGGTGGGGGTACTTCTGGCGGAACCACGATACCATGGTGGCGGAGTACGATCCACCGATCATGATAACTCCCGATTTCTCCGCACCCGGGATTTCCTTGCGCATCTCCACTACAAAGTGAGCCAAATCCGCCAGCGCTTGATCGATGTTCAGATACTTCAGTTTATCAGTACGTAGGTCACTACAATTTCAACAAAAACAGGTGTGAGGGGTAGGTGATAATACCAGCGTGATAAGTGAGCACTTCTCATCACTTACACGGTTGGGTGGCTCTGGCCATAGAAACGATGCTCGGTGTAGAACAGATAACCCTTCAGCTCCTTCGCCATATCGTACACGTGGCCACGGGAGATGCTTCCCGCGGAGATTTCCCACTCGCCACCGACGTAGATGAACAGTGGGCCACCCTCTTCGTAGTGTTCGGCGTTGGCCATGTAGCGCTTAAATAACAATCACATCCCGTAAGTGCACTGTTCCCATGGTTGCCCGGTGTAAAATTGTGGTCACTCACCATCGACCAGGTGTTAACATTTTGCGGGTCAAAGTGATCCAAACGCTGCATGATGTGCTTCGTCTCCACTGGGGCAGCCTTCGGCGAAGGTGAACCACCCTCAATTGGTGGCTCTCGGTGAAGCTGTTCCCATGCTCTCTGCCTACGGAGCACCCGTTGGATGCCATCCTGCTGCTCCAGGGCAAACACACCCAGGACGCCCAAAAGGCAAACCAAAGCCAACAAACACTTCATCACGTTTTAACGCTTTAATGGCACAAACCACACTTACTCGCCCGACAATGTTTGACCGCATTCGCGACACTATTGAACCCGCAGTATTTATAGGCTACGGTCCAGGTTCTTCTTTGCAATCTTATCGGTGGCTTTCATTCCCCCTACTGTGATTTAATCCCCTTCTTCAGCCAATTGGACACCTTTATCGGTTAACGGAGTATTGGTGAAAATCGGCAAACTTATTTGTGTCTTTTCCATTCATCATGTGCGCATGAGATCGATAGGGAGGAAGCGCAAAACGGGTGATAGCGCGTTTTGTGGAGATAGCGAACGAACAGGCATTATAAAATGTTACAAGTTGATTGTGGCTTTTGAGTTTATCTCTATCAGTGAGTGGCTAAATTGGCATAAATACCTAACAGTTGTATTGCCACCATGAATTCTCGAGTAATGCTCACTTTTCTTTACCTTTCCCGATTAAAGGATTGTTTTAAAGTTAATCACTCAGTATTGAAGAGCGTTTTGTTTTGTTAATGATTCACAGAAACATTTTGTGACACCGGAAAGTTTCGTCTAGAAAGCTCGTGCAAGGTACACAAACAAAATAGACTCATTCCACGTCGTACTACACGCGCCATACTTCCTTCAACACAATTGTCATCTGCGCTAGAACAAGCGGTTATTCACTCGGAAGGAAAACCATTTATGCTTGCACGAGCATAACCATCAAGAGCATCCATGTCGAATCGTTCGCTCCCCGTTTCCAATTACCAAATAGGCGCATACTCTAGCCTCACCGTGTCTGTCTAAATCCTCTTCCAAAACGGAGTCTAATTATGGAATTAATTCGTTAATTTTCTTATCTCTTTAACGATCTGCAGACAGGGGCAACAAAATGAGGAGCTGACAAAACATGCCGCTCCCAAACCCCATTTACCTGCCCGCAGAATCTGCTGACTCGGTCCAATGTCGGCAAAAAAAAAATACAGAAAAACGCTTGATTTGCATCGAAGACATGCCGCCGTACCAGCCGTACACCATGATAAGACACGGAAAAACGGAAAAGGCAGTTGAACGCACTCCGTCGAACGCCCAACTGATGGAACGCACCAGCACAAAAGAAAACTCCATTTGTGAAGCTTCACTGAGCTTTGTCGCTTCCCATCCATTCCCCACTCACGCCGCGCTGTATCACTTGGGTAATGGGATAAAAATATTTGCAGATGGGCCGCATGGATGTCGTCTGCCCCTTGTGCCGAAACGAATGAAGCTACGGCACATGGACCGTGCCGCGTCTTTGGATTGAATTTTTCACGTGGAAACGTGCACTGGAAACGTCGCTCGAACCGTGAAGCCAAAGATGATGCGTAGAGGAGCGTCTTTTCAGCCGCTTCTCGTCGGTTGGTGGCAGCGTCTGGTGAAGCAATCCCGCCCATTCGTAGGGCTTCTTCCGAGGAAAAGGCTCTTCGGTGGAAAGTGAAAAACACAAGAACAACGTTATCGTTACATAATGTTTTGCATAAAACATAGGGAAGAAACACCGGCTTGGGTTTGCCGTGAAAAGTGCCCATTTTCCCTGACAAACGTACTGCATGCGTGTGTGCTCGCACGCGAGGCTAAGTGATGGTAACCATTCACCCGGTCTGTCCTTGCTTTTAGGGCGAGAAGACGTGTGGGAATCTTTATTTTTGGATTTTGGGGACTTCCTCGCATGGTTAACAATGATGAAGAGAGCCAGTGTGGAAGAAACCAGCGTCTTCCTACACGCGGGAACTCTATCGTGCATTAAAAATGTACTATTCTTGGCAGTGTGTACGTTGCTTTGCTTTTATCAGAAAAAAAATCCCTCCGACCCAAGTGACAAAAGCCCAAGACGATTGACATGTTAGGACGGAGACGATGTGTCTGCGCCATGGGAACACAATCATTGCCCCGAACACTACCCAGGGTTTCGATGAGATGTTGACAAATGTTTTCCAACACGCATGCAACACGATCGATGGAGCGCTCTTTACTCCATTGGATAACGTTTAAAGTATGGATTCAATCACATGCAATCGGAGAATGAGATTTTCATAAATAAAAGATCCGCATTTCCTCAGCAGATGTAGACTGTTCTGGTGATTGCGTGCCACTATCAGTTTCACAGGATTGCTAGCATGCTGTTTGATTTTCAGGGCTTAACTAAGTAGCTAAGCTTTCACCGAAAACCCCCCATCGTCCTGCCTTTACTCTGTTGCGGTAATCTCTTATCTGGCATGATCTGATAGCATGCCATCCTTCCGCAACAGCTGCTGGCGAATCGCTTTTAAAACCATTGCGTAAATATTGAACGAATTCCTTTGTTATTCCTGGAGGATAATCGTCCCGTAATCACACCAGCATGGCCGTATCTCTGCAACGGACGAATCTGATAGCACACAGCCGATCAAAGGTTGTTAAGCAAGCAGACAAACCACGGCCAAACGAAACGCAAACGGTTTCGTAGTGCTTTCGTTTGTTGTCAAAGAATACAACTCCTCAGCTGCCGGGGACTTTTGCTACCGTAAGAGGTTTATCGATGCTTACCGATGCCTCTTGCCCACTATATGAGCACCGGCGACCTTAAGTATGATGTCCCCAGAGACGATGAACAAACGCACCGGCACATTGAAATGTCAAACAAGTTCATGCTTACATGGGATTACGTGCCATCCATCTCCATGACAAACATCATAAATTAGTCCCTCCACGATTTGTGTATTTTCAATCGATACAACTCCACATACACATTTTCTAGGACCACCAACGTGACCGGCTTTATTCAACTACCTGACAGTTTGCCTTTTTCCTGAGATCATGGGAATCATCACCAACTGTGCGTCTTCGGTACTTTAGCAAAGACTCCGGAACGAATGAAAATATTGCTTCTCACATTGATACTTCCCATCAACGCGGTGTAAGTTGGACATTCTCAACGCTAGCTAGGGATATTTGCTTGTAACTTACACTACCGGTCCTATAGACTGCCCGGCTAAATGTTTCGGGTCGCTTGAAGAATAAACCGCTGCATTGTATGCTGACGAGCACATGAGCATACCCCTTAAAAAAAAGGACAACCACCACCAACCATAATCAGGAATCATGTCAGGTTTGAGATTTGCATGGTGGTCGGCGAGAGAAAGTTTGCTGACGGTACCGAACGGTCGCTTTCACCTAAAATAATCGAAATCCAGCGAGGATTAGGGGAGGAAACTTTGGCAAACCAAACTTCCTGGGGATTTTCACCCGTGATGACTCCCTTTTTTCCCCGCCCTCCCACAATGAATCTTACCGGGTTTGGTTTGTTTGAAAATTTAAATTCCCATCACTAGCAGCATTTACAGGGAAGGTGACGTTCGCGAATGCTCCACACCAAACCACTACGGGTCCAACCAAAAATGGCCAACCAGCCAACCATCAAACGTGCACCCCGCCACCGCGATCGATGACGGATGGTTCACGAGGCAAAACTTTGCCGCGAACTACGGAAGGTCACGATGGGAAAGTGGTCCGATTTGCTTCCGATTAGATTGCAGGGAGAGGTGGACGAGAAGGGAGAAAATGTAAACACCCAGCTCTGAGCTCCCTACGGACGCTGTTTATTGACATCGTCGATAAATTTTGTGTACATATTTGCAAACACGGAAATTTGCATTGCGCATGCGAACGTTCTAGCGAACGACGCTTGGGCTTTGAGCTTTTCCGGCTGTCCGTACTTTGCACTTTGATCACGGCAATTACACAACCTTTAGGCATTGTAGGAATGTGATTTGTATGCTGTTATGCATGCCAGCCGTGCCACTTCGCTCCCTGACAAGTTTCACTTCAAACGTAAACTTGCCAACGTTTGGCAACTGTCGGCTCCACGTGAACAAGCAGCGATCGTAAGTGCAATCTAATAATCAAAGTTGTGTAAATGCATCGCCGTACGCCTATGGTGAATGTAATCATGGCTGCAAACTAAACAAACTTTCACCGTGTGTTGTGTACATTTATCATAACGAAGCACTGACATCCCATTTGCTGTATACGCTAAATGCTTTTCAGCATCTCCAAGAAAGTCCTTTGCAACGAGCCTAGTGATCAAAGTAGTGGCCCATTAATCAACGAAATGGGTTACCCCTTTTCGTTGTCGTCCGAAGTGCAATGACCAAAAAAGAGCCATTTTGAAGTTGGCCAGCACTTGGCAAACAAATGCTAATCACGATGATGACAGACGGTTGGGTCCATTCCGTCCCCAACACCGCCAAAGTGAAGCGATTCCATTCGATCCAATATTTACTGTCGAAGCATAAAAATTCAAATCTACTTTAGAAAACCATCCAATCCAGCCAACCAGTTTAACCCTATCACTTTTCGAACATTGTCCCCACTGTTCTCCCTGTCCCTGTCTGGCACGCGACGTAGAACCTATTCGCGCAGAACGGAATCCGGTAGGTCAATATTGACCCCGCAAATAGCGTCTATTCATCAACGGCATTCCAAGGCCGCGACGGCCTGGCTTCCTCTAACGGACGAAGAAACCCGTAACTGAAACTAAAACGACTCAATCAGACCGCTGTTTCTCGCACCGTGCTAGGCTTTTCACTTGCCGACGATACACACGGAGAGCTCTGGTGGGTTAGGTGGACGATTTTTTGACCCCCTTTCTCAAGCGCTCTACTGGATGAAAGCCACTGCATGGTGGAAGTGTGCAAACTCTATGAATAACCAATTTTCTCTCATACCCTCCTTACTCCTCCTCCGGATGATCTTCCACCCATTCGCTCGCTCGTTCTTGCCTATGCTCCGGCGGTGCTTTCTGGTAGCGTTACAAAGTTAACTCTTTTCGTCTGCAAACCCTCTATCGAAACGTCCGCACACGGTATCGACCCTCTCTCGAACGATGATAAAGTACGACAACTTTTAAATAAACTAATAAATTGCAATTTCAATTCCCTCACTTGCTTCGTAAACTGATAAATTTTATGAATACATAAAATATAAGACTGATTTCTCGCCCACCGTCTATTTCTTCACCACGACGACCGGACTGCATACTGACGCAGGGCTGGAAAAATGCCAGAAAACATCGTCAAGTGCCACGGCATGGCAACGTCTTCCCCGATGCAACGATATTGGCCTTCCCTTGCATAATTGAATTGTGTGCTTGGTTCATTCAGTACAGCGCAACGACGGAACGATGTTTCGTATTGATGCAGTATTTTTGAAGCTCCCCCTTTTCAATGACTGATAGACATTTTCCCCTTCACATTGTACACTTTTTCTGGTGCAAGGAAAAGGGCAAGTTTAGACGCTTTTCATTTTTGCATGACACAATGAGAAAAAATAACCCAAACCCATCTCTTTGCTGAGGAAGTGCAATAGAAGCAAGATAGCGATAGTTGCTTTTGTGTTGGCAAGTTGTTGTTGGAGAGCAAAACTCAGTCCTTGGCTAACCGTTATCCTTATCTGACTGCAGTGGGCAAAAGTTGCTCTTTCGATAGAATCGAGCGTCATCGCGAACGCAGCAAGATAAACAGCGTGCAAGATAAATGCACACAGAACGATTCGTCGCTTTGAACTTGTCGGCTTGTGCTTCATAACGGTTCACGGGATCACGGTAAACTAGTAAAGCGATAAGTGAGGTTGAAGCACTATCGTTCGGATTTTTCACACGCGGTTTAAAGCGGAACTAGCAAGTAGGACATTTTGTTTTGAAAAGAAATCATGCACAATTTTATATTTACCCTAGACACCAACTGCAGATTACAGTGGAAAGCGTGTTTTTTAGTTTTTATTTCCAATTGGTTGCTAGTTCAGTTTAAGGGTGGGGATGAATTTGTTGAGAACTTTTGCGAAAAAAAAATCTATGCATTTATTAAGAAACAAAAAGGGGAATTTTTACCAGTCTAGATAAAAGTTACTCAATAACCTCTTAAAACAATATCACCAGATCAAACGACATAATAACGGAATGAATAGATCAGTGTAATTCCTTTGAAAAAAAAACTACATTGCGGAAAGTTATTTCCATGGTATGTGGATAACCCTTTCCAACGAATCAAAACCATGATGAGCACGACATGCTTGCAAATGGCTTTCTATTTTAAAAACTACCTCTTGTCAAGTTCAGTTTGCCTACATTCAGGCGAAACATTCGGGCTAATGTTTTTTAAATAGTGTAGGAAGGTTTAATCAAACAAATTGCTTCCGGCAATCCAGTGAGCTAGGTTGATGTTTAACATTTGCAACCACTTATCATGCAAGTAATTCTATGGAATTTTCAAAATAAATACCAAAATAAGAACACCCCTTAACCTTTCTGCTTAAAAAAACCAACATGTGATAACAGAAAACCACTTTGTTATTTGAGCTTGCCGGTTTTCACCCATCTCTAATGGGTCCAAACTGTGAAAAACAATCTGTTATCGTGTCTGCTTGTTTCTGCTATCACCATCTCCACTGCCATCGTAGATTGTTGCCCTATCCCTCGCTAAAAGTAGACCTTCCTTAAGCTCACGCTACAATCAATTCAACACAGTACGCTCTGCATCAAACACACATTTGCTTAAAAAGGTCGTGTGCGGTTAAATATCTTCCTCCCACACATAAACACCCACACAAACAAAAGCACTGCAAACCGGAATAAACCTGCACCTGCTGAATAAGGTGCTCGTAGTGTTCCAAAACAATGTGTCCGGTCAAATTATGAGCTCACCATGAAACGACAAACCTTTTCATTCCTTGCCGAGCTAAAATTTTCTTCTGAGAGTGAACTCAAATTGGATACTATTGAAGAGTTTCCCGGAATCATTCGATCCCTTTATTAGGGATCGTTTTTCACCTTTTCTTAAATCCCACCAGAATTTTAAGCTCCTTGTAAATTCGTTCTATTCCTAGCGGAAAGCGGAAAAACTGTTGCTGTGGTGCACCTTTCTTCTAACGTTTCATGATGATATTGTTGGCAACTACGCCCAGTGTGTGTGTGTGTGTGTGTGTGTGTGTGTGTGTGTGTGTGTGTGTGTGTGTGTGTGTGTGTGTACAAGAAATCGTTTAAAAGACACCAACAAAACACAAACTCCACCGTGTTCACTCTTCTTTTTAGGTCGACAACGGACGCTTTGTTGGGTGGCAAAGTTATTTTTTCGGTTCTCCTCTATACTCTTAATCGTGTGTCCGCTCATTTTGGTATACTTTGCACTGCCACCTGCACTGCTGTCATGTTTTTCACTGTCATCGAAGGTGCGAACTCCAAACTGAAGGCTACAACAACACCCATCCCCTGTCAGTGTGGAAGGTGGCGCCAGGGCACGTCACCCTGGCTTCTCGCTTTGAAAGTGATTCTGGAAAGCTGTCACGAGACGATACCACCGTTCTGCACCCAGTGTGAAAGTTCCATTCATTTAGGCGGAACAGGTAAAAGTGTAGCAAACAAAAAACCACACAAAAAATACCAACCATTACTGCTAGCTCGATTATCCACCTTTTCTTTCTATTTACCCGAAAAAAAGGCACACACACAAAATGCCACTTTGAAAAAAAAAACCCGGTAAAATTCACACTAACGCCTGGGACTCGACCGTATCCCTTTCTTGCCATTTCGGGCTCAATGACTCGTGTTTTGTTGTGCCGCAATACACGCTTTTCTTTTCTTTTCTTGCTGCTTTGCTGCAACACTCTTGTAAAGTTTGTAATTTGTTCGCTCATTCGTTTTTACGCTCAATAGTCAACGCCACACTTTATCGACCCACCGGTTGGCCAAGTGGGTTTGTGAGCCCCCTTTTGTTTTTTTTTTTATTTAAACTATATTACTTTTTTTCCCTGCCGTGGGACACGCTCTAATTGGAACGGGTGCACGTTCTTCCAGCCGTAAAATGCAAAACTGCTGAACCCTC
>KB696987.1:0-10887 GCA_000349165.1 Anopheles christyi | reverse complement strand
CCTTTCTTTGTCACTGGTGTATGCCAAGAGGGTGATAGACAAAGAGCCCGTTTAGCATTACGCACTGGTGGCTATTGGATTGCCTCTTGAGAAAGGGAGCGCGCGCGCTTAGCATTAATTAAAACACACACACACACACACACACACACACACACCAGCAACACCCAAATTCTTTAGCAAAAGGGCAAGGACCCTCCACCACTTGGTACACCGGTATGAGTGCTAGGACATCTTCGGTTTTGTTACATTCCACTAACCTTTTTTATTACTTTCTTTGCCTCTTACTGATCCCCGTTTTCTTGAACCACCCACACAATTTAAGCGCCGCGTTAATTATGGAACCGGAAAATGCGTCAACTAGCAAATCAATATTAATGGACCAAAGGGCACATTGCTTGCTACCACTACCTAGTGATAGCGTCAAAAAATAGGGAAAGCCATTTAAAAGATTTTTCTTTTTTATATTTACCCTGTAGAAATCACGCTTTTGTGATGAAAAATTGAGATTCATCAACTGTTGAGCTCTGATCATTCATAGATTAATTTGAAGGGAAAGCCAACCGTTACCGCATCAAAATTAAGGTTATTAATTAATCAGATGTACTTATGCGTTTCAGTGAAATTAAAAGGTTCGAGGTTTTGCTGCACAACCTCGTTTGAATTTAACCAAATCTAATGGTTTCTCCGTCAGCGTGCATATCTGTCCACATTACCAGCTGCTCAAATCGTACCATATCCATTTTATCTTGTTTTGAAGCTTTCTTTTGTGCCTTGTTTCTCCAAAAACTGACTCTTTCTAAAAATTCAGGTCCAATAATTGATCCCGTTGTTGTTTCTTGTGCATAGTTTTGTTTCGATAAAGCAATTAGAAAAATCGGTCATACATTATACCATTTAGTTTTCGGCACGCTTTGCTCACGAGAGCAGAAAATCATTCAACGATACTTCGGTTGACGGCTTTCTTGCCACGGCGACAATGGTGCTGAACACAAATGTGTTTGAAAAAATGAAAGAATACATTTACCAAAAAAATAAATAAATTAGAAATATTCATAAACTTCTTAACAAATCTTATTAGCGTTCCCTGTCCCGTGTTGTGCTTTCTTCTTTTATATTGTGAAGTTAAGTGCCGATACCGAAGCACTCAACATGAACCGTACCGAAATAAGATTTGGATATTATTTCAAACTAAACTACAGCGTAAATGAATCATTTTTTCGTAACAGTTTCACACTCGACCTCACTATTTGAGATAATTTAAATCATCTGCAGAATGCACTCATATATTATACAATTTTCCTCATTCCCTTTGATGCATATGTGATGACATTGGGCAATCTGAAAATGTAGAGTTTTGCCCCACTCAAACGAAACCCTGCTAATGAGTAGATCACCTCATTGTCCAACGGTAACGGAGACTGATAAGAGATGAGCATAGATTTAATTTGCATTGGCAAAGGCCGTTCATCGAGGGTATCTTATCGTTGCAGGCTGGTACGAGCTTAAAGGAATGATAAATGAGATCACTTTGCTTTACCGATAAAGCCTTACCTCAGCCTATGGCTGGATTGCCGCGAAAGCAGTGAACATTTAATGCGTGAAAGTAAACTTTTAAGAAATAATGGATGTAACGCAAGCAGAGTAGCAAATAATCTGATTCGAGATAATATGCTGCATTTAAGAACCATTTCAATACAGTTTTTTAAGGGTGTGATTGATATAGTTAAGCATACAGGAGAGGCACATTTTTACTAGGAGCAAACAAATTTAATAACTCTGTTTTTACGAAAACTTTTCCCCACAGCCAAAACCATTAATTAATTTTGATTGATTTTGAAAATACCATGATGTATTTTTTATACACACGGAACAATCCCGGGAGCATAAGTTGAGCACTGGATATTTCAGTGTATCCATAGACTAATGAATCAGGATTAAGTCACGTTCGTGAAAAATGAAGCCATGATAATGTACATCAATTTTGTTACCTTCGTTACACCACGGACCCAAACGCTCTCCTGAATTGATATTTCCGTTGAGATCGCGAAAAAACTGTCCGTAGAATTATAGTTAGAATAAGTAAGAGGTTAATTAAATTTAATCATATTCTTGTCCAACGAGTTGTTATATATTTTACAAGATTATTAAATTAAATTCGATACACTAATCCACTGTCGGAATATCCTTAGGGGCCTTTCAAGGACAGTTTAAAAAAAAATAATTTAAAGCGTCATTGCTTTGGGTGGTACTGAGCGATGATTTCAGATGTTTATCCTGTTTTTTTTACACCAAAGGATCATGCAAAAACTCGTATTTTCTTGCTCTGGGCACCGAAAAACATTCACTGAAACCGACTACTGCCCCAGTGATAATGGACCGCCGATTGGAAAGAAGGAAATTATAAAACAAATTAATCGTCTCGTGACAATAAACGAAGCGAACGCTCGAATTAAGCTTGAATTCAGCCATGTTTCTCCATATTCCACTTCAGCTTCTTCTCCTGCGCTGCTAATCCCATTAGATATACCTAGATCAATTTGTCACTCTTCGTCATCATCCCGACGAGACCGCGGTTCGCGCGTATACCGACCGTTCGAACGCTAATGAACTGAAAATGTACACTTTGTGCGTCAAGAACCAAACTCTTCTCCACCTTGGCCTCCAAGTGGACGTGTGTATGTGTGTGTGTAACATGGGTTCATGCTCGTGCTGTCTTCGCGATAGGGATTATTGCTTGATCAGATACGGGTGAAGCATGATAGAATCGAATGGAATCCACAGCATCGAACGGAACGGGTGTGGGCTTCAGATGCGGGTAAATTGATAAAAAAGATGGCGGCTGTTCGCCTCGTCCCTTTGGGGTGTGGGGTACGATTTTATGAGTTGCCCCTAGTCGATCAATTAATTAAAGCAATACGTCGGCTTTCGTGTCAGAGATAAAACGGGCGGCCCTCATAAAATAAAGTACGCATTGCGTGATGGAGCGGGCGAGAGAGCGAGATCGAAGGCAGAAAGGTTACCCACCATCAAGCCACACTGTTTGCCGAGAAACTGTCTTCTAAATGACACTCTTAAAACAATGACTTGGAGTAAAAATAAAAATGGATGAAGCTGTGAAGTACGCATCGCAACGATCGCATCAAAAATTAAAAACCTCACTCAAACGACGATTCTAGCCGCCATAACTTTTAGCGCAAATTCTGCCATCAAATCATCGCTCAGTACCACCGAAAGCAATGACGCTTTAAATTAGCAAGTGAATTGATGGTATTATTTCAGAATTAAACCCTTTTGTAATAAAATAAAAATCTCATCAACCCTGCTCGGAGGTGGGGTGTCGCACTAGACGGAGGTGGATGGTTTTACTCGCCTTGCCATCCGTTTCGGGATGCCCTACCGATGTGCGGTCGAACATTAAGAGAGTTTCAAATAACATGACCCATTCCTGTTACGACTACTTGGGAAGCATAGCATGACGAGCGATTAGAAGGATCGAAGGTAGCAGGCACGGGAATGGTTGCGCAGAGAATGGTCAGAAGAAAAAAGGATGCCGCCCTTTGGGCATAAAAACAGGCCGCGTATGTACACGTTAAATAGAAGACAGAGAATAAAAAACAATACGCAGGCACCGAGAGCTAGAAGAAAATGCCCTCATCAAATGCGGCATGGATGGTTAAAAAAAGCTACAAAAAAAAAATACAGAAACGCAAAGTGGCCGACAACTCGCGGGCGCGAGGTTTGAGATTAATGAAATGGTTTTGGTTTTTCATTGAACGGTTAGCAGAAGGGTGGGTCGGGTTCTATGTAACTGTTTTTGTGTTTCTAGATACAGACCTAACACTTTGTTTTTTATTCCATGTTTTCTCAGTATCTTTGATGTTTTCTGTCTACGTTTTCTGTATATAAAAACGTATGTACTTGGTTAGGTAGATAAGAAATTTTTTTTTTGTATCCATAGAAATAACATACATTCCTACAAACATAATGTGTTGTGTCATATTTAAGCAAATCATCAAACCTTTGAAAGGTGTACAATAGAATCCCGTAGCGCTTGCATTTACTAGTTCTTAAAATGGATTATTTTAATTAACTTCACTTCAAAGCTTATCCCCGAACAAGTCTTTCCCTGCTCCTTCGGGAAAGTGGCAGAGAAAAACTCTGGAGATCATTTTCGTTCCATTTAAAATTCGCCCGAAAGAATCGCTGCTGCCGCATGTGAAATCGTGCACAAGTGTTTTGATGCTTCAGTATGTGTGGCCGTAACGACGATAATAAAGACGAATAAAATAATCATTAAAAAGTAAATTGATAATAGACTTTGGGGCTTGTTTTTAATTCAACAAAACTAAACGAATTTCATGCTCGTGTGATGCTGCCGAGCGCTGAGCATCCACATCCCGACCGGCCTTGTTCTTCCCTTGCCCCTATGCGCCACCATCCCGCGTCCTGCATGCCACACGGTTAATGAGTGTACACCGCCAGGAGCTCGGGCCTCCTCCGAACAATCCGAACGTTTTGTTTGCCATGTTGTTTCATAGTATGGCGTATGGACGGGTTCAACCTTTGTCTCACGTTCCCGACATCGAATTAAACTCCAAAATCCCCCTTTACAGCGAGTCAGCCACCGACCGACGACAAACGACCGAACCGAAGCTTGGCTGAGTGAGAGGGCGGTGTAGGGCGCTTTTACTTGGCTTGACATGGTCCGACATTTTCACAAGCCACCGCCAACAAACAGCAGCACTCACATACACACACTCACACGCAAACACACCCCCAGCGACGCGCTCTTTAATGCTGATGATGATGATACAACTTAATGCTTTTAGCATTTTATGCCGATTTGACTGCTGCTGCTGCTCCGATGGTTCCGTTTCGTGTGCCGTTCTCGTGGTCGCTGGGCCATGGTTTTGCACCACTCCACAGCTCCGAAAATCGAAAGGGTGAGGGTAAGGTTCCCTCCATCTCGAACCGAAGCACCTAAAGATCTATCCAAAATGACACTTTGACTCTGGTACGCCATGTTACGACGGGTATTTCTTTGGTCACAAAAGCATGAAATTAAGGATTTCCGTGCTCGGGCGCAACTGTCACGGGCTTGGCTGGCAGGTGGAAGTAGGGGCGAGAAGTTTGGTGTGCAAAATTACACCTTCCCCCCAAGCATACCTCTTCCCACATACCCCACCCTGTCCTAGTCAGCATGCCGAGATCCATTTGTCCACGCCATGACCATCCACGCGTTTGTTTTAAGTGATAGTTTGTGTGTAGACGAAAACTATAGTCAGTTTGCTGGGCGGATCGCTGAACTTTCTGTCGCATGACAAGCGACCGGTGACCAAAACTTCAACCCTATGGTTGAACTTTCCATAGACACAGCCACATACACAGCTCTGCGTAAAGCGGACGTCAATGCTGCCAATGGAAATGGTAACACGCTTGAGGGGGATATCGTTTTGTCCGTTGTAAAATGGTCCAAAATGACAACCAACTAACAAGTTACTGCCGGTCCTCTTGGATTCCCCACCGCAGCCAACGGGTTAATGGAGTGTTTTTGAATGTATGTGAGTATTAGTAGTGTTTAGGCGAGTTTTTTTTTGCATTCGACTGACTAGATTCAAATACCTAGTTGTTAGACTTAAAACAACAGGCCGGGTGGTAAGACAACCTTCGCTACCTTCATGATTACCGTATTCAGAATCGGTGAGAAGACACGCTTCGGAACATAGTGGAACAATTTTGAAGATGGTTGTAGACAAAGCATTACTAGTTCCGGTCAGAACAGCCATCCAATTAATATTATTCGAGACGGATTGTTTTACGGTTGGGTTAGGCATTAGTTCCTGGTGGAAATGGTGATCTTATGGTATAAGAGCATTTAATTATTTCAGCATAGTTTATGTCCCGTTTGGATAAGGATGAATGTCTACAAAGTTTCAATGTGATATTTTCTTAAGGGGCATTTTCCCTCTCTGTAATGTTAGTGCTTATATATCTGAACAAAATCTTCAAAAATAGTATTTACCAAGCATATTAAATCAATAAAAGAAATAAATTGTTAGTGGTACGTAAACTAGAAAAGTGTAGACACGAGCCTTCATCGTTTGTTTTGCGTCAGCTTTGTGAAAAAAAAGTTTAGACTTTTTGTAAATATCTTTGATCATGTAGCTGCCTTCATGCTTTTATTTTCAGGAATAAAAACTAAATGTTGTAGTTATAACATTTATTTCATAATAAAATATTCATACTGAGCTGAAATTTGGTATAAACCGTATACTTCTTCTTTGGCTCTACAACCCTAGTCGGTCAAGGCCTATTAATAGGGTTGGTTACTTGTATCTTATTAGCTTATTCATAGTAGAATAGTCAGCCCGTTTTTAACCAGACAATTTGTGTCAGACAATTGAACCCATGACGGGCATGTTGTTAGGTCTTACGACTGGGCGGCGGCTGTACTTCAGAATCGGATATCTTTATATCTTATCATCTTAGTAATTGAGACTGTTTTTTTTGGTGGTACAATTTGCCAATGCGAGACAATCGATTTTAAAATAACAAAAATTTAAGGAACTGAGGTTATTATATAGTTTCACGTCACCATAATTCTTGTTTAACAAAACAATCTGTATTTAATATAAATTTAATGTCCTACTATTATTTTTTTCCCTCGGAGATTGTTTCAAAAATTGTGTTACATATTACATTTACTATCAAATAAATGTACTCACTAGAGTAAAACATTTGGATACTGCAACTTCACGGCCAAGTTGTAAACAAAAAGATCAACGCAGAATGCAAAATTTGCATCAAGTGAAAATGCACCAGCTAGTATTTTCTTGAGTCGAGCAGGCATAACAAATTGATTTCATCCCTTTACACACCAACCCGCTTCCCTGAAGCAATATTGAGACAATCTACGACTTGTTTCAAATAGACCGTAAGTACCGGCACTTGCTAGAAACGGGGGGAAACTTCACATTTTCATTCGACTCTTGCAAAGTCGGGTAGCTTGTTGATGAAGAGTAGCGTAAATACTTTTGCATCGGCCACACGACCGAGCCGAAGGAAAGCGTTTTATCGTATCTTTCACCACCGTAGGCAAAGTAGTTTTGCCTCTCTGTTTCCCCAGACCCAAAAAGGCACTAGGCTGCAGACTGCTGGCTACAGAGATGGGTTTTTCAGGGACAGGCTTGCGGATCATGTTTCTATTCCTGGCTTGCGACAGTCACTACCACTATGGGCGAGGTGTTACACACGTATTAGAATAAAATGTTTATGTTGTACCACGTAACAAATGGTGCCGCCGTGCCGTGCCCAGCACACGGGTGGGACAGGTGGAAGTCATTTCTGTTCGTAGCCCTACCGTAGCGCGTCTGGCTTCTGGCTCGGACCAGTGAGAACCAACTAGAAAGGGACGCCACACAGGCAGAAGAATGCAATGGTGATGGTGGTGCGCGGAACACAAGTTTACAAATGAATAGGAATTAGAATTTAAAATTTGTTTCTTGCTGTTGTTTACTGCAAAGCTTTTGCGCTTTGCCACACGTAGCTGAACAACGACCATCGTGAACCCCTTTCGGGCAGTGTCCGTGATACGGGTTGCATACACGTATGCGCTTGTTTCTTCTTTACTTTTTTTTTGTATAAAGTTTCGATCGTTTTTGCCGTCTGCTGTTCATTTAATGTGTCGCGGAATCGTGTTCATGTTCACACCGCCCGTAGCCCACAACACACAATTATTGGCGTGCATTGGTCTTCGATTATTTTAAAGTGCAACCCCGTTTTCCCCCTTGTCCCGAGCCAATGGTGAAGGTCGATCTTATGCAAATCGCTCATGCACTCGACGCGTTCGACTGACATTCTACCTTTTTTTTTCGCCCTTATCTAACATCGTCGTCATATAAGCGGTCCTCCATGCGAATTGTATTGTACGTGCATGTAGCTTGTAGCGAGTAGCTTAACGTGTTTTGCATCACGCTGGTACGGAAAGTGATCGAAAACGTACGAGCAACAGACTCGTAATAGTAAAACACTCGTTCGTGTTAATTTGCATCACTGTTTATTAAATGTCTGGTAACAAAAAATTAAATAAAAGTTTTTTTGTTTGCTTTTTTTATGACGACCATTTGGTATTAACCAAAATAAAAGTTATTAGGTATGAGTTTTTGAAAGTCAGGGTTAGTGCAATCTAAATCGAACACGAAAAACGTGGGAAGATTGTTCGTGACAACATTTCCAATATTATGGAGGTGCTGTAGATTTAAAGAATCCTAAGGCTCCTCCCAATAGTATGAGGTATGAGTAGTGTTCGGTTTTGTTAACAAGACTTTTGCAATTGTTGCGCTTGATTTCATATAATTTTTTTTTATTTATATTTTATTTCCATTTATTCTATATCGGGAAGCCAGACATTCTACAACGATCACAAAAGCGCACGCCAACGTAAGGACTTAATGTGTCATAATTAATAATGTGGTTTCTTTTCAATGATTCCCTGCTTAGTTGTTCCGAAGTATCTAGCCGTCAAACAAATAGAAACAAAAGTCCTTCCGTTCTTTCACGTCTCATTTCCACGCCCCGAACGTCTGTGCGGTGACGTGCGTCTGAAACTTTTAATAATAATAAATCAGGAATTAATGATGCCTTCCATTCCCCGTTTTCCCGTCGGTGTGCTGCGGGCAGTGGGTTTTTGGTCGTGGTTTTGTTATTCAAGAACAAAAAGTCCTCACGTACGTGACGGACCAGAATTAGAAATTATATTTACCGGATTTGTATACTCACCTAACAGCATTTGCGTGGGTGTGTGTGTGCTGTTTTGTGAATTCAGTAGACAATATTTAATTTGCAACAAAGAAGAGAAAAAAGTATCCTGCGAGCGTAATGGCAGAAAACGCGGGTGAGGTGCGATTATTTCAAACCAAGAACACGATCAAAAGTTGTTCTGTACATAATCTCCCATCGTTAAAATCATCGTTTCGTCAGGGATTGGTCTACATTAAAACGTAGTAAAAATACTCCCAACCCCTTTATCACACCGAACCTAACATAAATACATTCAACATTAATAACAAAGACACAAAACCAACGAAGCGTTTTTTTTTCGCTTCTCCATTTTTTTCTTTGCTCTTTCGATGAACAGTGTTTTTTCTCTCTTATTTCCGTCTCTATTTAGCGAAAGGAGATTGAATCCCAGAAGTGAAGAAGCGTATAGTCTGCACCTTATTTAAGGTAACGAATGCATCCAGAATGAGTTATGAAAGCGAGTTGTTTCGCGAGCGCGACCCCAGCGATGCAGGGTTTTAGCGCATAATGAGAAACGAATAAAAGGTGGGAAAATGGTTCTCCTGTGATGGAACGGTGCAACGATGTAAGGCGATGAAAAAGAAGAAGGACTCATACCGTGAATAAAAAGGAAAAAAGTTCGCATCCTCATCGCAAAATAAAACAAATTAACGGACCAACATCAACACAAACATGTACACACATACACATGCTCATCCTTAGAATGGCTGTGTGAGTATTAAAATGAAGAAAAGAGACAGAAGTATGGTGAGTATGGTGAACATGCGGAAAGCACGAAGTAGGCGCGATTCCCGGGTAAGTCGGGTGTAATTTTTATATTACATATATTTTCATTAGTCTTATTTATTTCTTTTTATTCCCTTAAAAACAAGGAAATGATTAGCCACCGTGTTATTTGGGGTGTGCAACCATACTGCCCCGTTGGATGGTCGCGAGACTACGTCAGTACATGGATTCCATTTTACACGCTGAGTAAGCTGCTGAGTAAGAAGAAAATGTGCAGTTAATATAAATAAACACATTTGTCCACTCGAAGGTTACCGTTTGTTAGGAGATGAACATTGGAGTTAAGGTTTGTTGTTGGTACTGCTGGTGTAAGTGTATGTTGGATTACATTTATGAAGGCCTGCTTACAAAGGACGAGACACAACAAGAAACCCAAGACACCAAACGTACGCGCAGAGAAAATCAACTTTTTTCTTGTTTTTCGGGCAACGTTTACAGCTTTTTTTGTCTACTACCAAGCGAGTTACACAACGTCTAACACAGATCGGAAGAAAGCGGTCGATAAAAACCACTTGGAACTCTGTCGTTGAAACCGACGGCTTCGAAAAAGGATAAGAACTGTTCCCTATTCCCTACCAAAAGGAGGGAAAACTTTGCCACTGGCTCACGAAATGTTACTCAACGCACAGTAGGCCGTGAAAATAGTGAGCACAAGGTTACCCACACAGACTTGGCACGCCGTTTCCGAGCAGGTTCGATCATCACAGAGTTAACCATTTGAGATGTGTAAGGTGTAGCGAAAAGAAAAGAAAAAAAGAATACACGCAACCGACGAACCAGTGGATTTAAGAAAGGATAAAGACACGGCAAAACCAGCAGCAAAAAATACAGTGTAACACACCCTGCTCACATCGTCGTATCACTTGCTGTTCATCTCGTTTTACACATTAGCACACGGGACCGTGTTCGAATCGTTCGGTCTCATCCCATCCATCGGCCAAACCATTTCGAATCGGACAACGCGATATCTCGACTAACGACGGCGAAGACGGTGACGCGGTTGTGACGCCACAATGCTGCGTTGTGTGGTGCGCGTGCGAGAGGTTTCGTTTGCTTCCTTTTATTTTTCATTTATTTTCGATTTATTTGCTCTGTGTGTGTGTGTGTGTGCTGTAGATGATGTTGTCTATTTTCCCAATTCTCCAACGTACACATAGAAGTTAGTTTTGTTGTAGGGGAAAACGTTTGTCAAAAAAAAATCTCACAAAAAGGGGAAAATGATAAAACTCGCGCGCGCGGTGTGTAGTTCTTCGCGCTTCGAACAAAAGGGGGTTTGTTTTCTTTTATTTGCTTCGTTTGTTT
>KB696986.1:0-12234 GCA_000349165.1 Anopheles christyi | reverse complement strand
CTGCTACCTGCTGTTGGCCTATTTGTGTATTTTGCACCTCAAAAGAGGTCTGTGTTGCATTGAGCATAGCACTTTTATTTACAAGATATACAACGCTTGCTATAGTGGCCAATTTTTATACCAACATAAGCGTTAATGCCAGTGGAAAAACAGACGCATGCCACACATTCCACCGCAAAGATTCCATTCCGATAAGCTCCTGACACAATTTCAAGAGCTCGAGCTCTGCAGCCTCTCGCGGCATCTACAGCAAATGTCCCGATTTAAGATCTGCTGTGGTTTATGATCCTTGCACACTGCTTACGTTCTTATCGCAGCACAAATCTGCTAATATCGAGAGCCACACAAACCGACACACACACACACACACACAAGCTGATGATAAAACGATAAACTTTTACATGTGCCATTTCTGGAACGCGGCTGATGATGCTTTAAATTTGCTATTAACGTAAAGCGAAGTGGATGACGAAATAAAAAAAAACGCCTCACACAATCTTCCCTTCCATCTAGAGCCACCACAACAACGTACCACCAAGTAACGTCACTGGTTTTGGATCAAGCTCGGCTTGGCATGCAATGGGTTCCGGGAAAAACGCAAGTGAACAGCGAGAGTATGGGGATAAAATTACTCCGAACCGGTAAGGGGTGGGTGGACAATTTAAGAGAGCTTTCGGAAATTTGGGTCTAATTTCAATTTTCAAAACCAACTTTTAATGTTGCACGATAAAATTAATACGACTGTAGTTCAGGCTGCACATCATTATCGCAAGCAGCAGAGCCGAAGACTGGGAGGCCATCCACGGAACGATTGTCTAGCCAAAAAGGACCATTAAAAACAAGCTTAAGGTTATTTCGCAAAAAAAAATCCGTAATGTTTCCTCTTTTCTTCCGACACAAAGAATACAACGAACCTGTGCTGCGCGGAAACAGACGTCCAGTGCGTAAAGTAAATATTGTTTCTTACGTACAACTGTTCGTCCAACAGCTTGCGGGTCCTTCCCTTGATATACGCAAACAATGTAGCAGCAAACAAGTATCTGCATCGCACCGAAACGCACCTAGAATTATAACCACGACCTCTGCGGCACACAGTGACGAATGGCCATTCAACCTTTTCGCTACCAAGCGCAGGAAAGGGTAAATATGCACGGATCAAGAACTGTGCGCAATCTTATCGTCAAAACCGACCACCACTACCGGATAGAGAAATTCTTTTACCTAGCCGTACTACGACTTATGGAATAAAAGGCGCTGTCCAAACCGTAAGCATGAGCATACTTACAAAAAGGCCAACACCTCCCGTACACCACACAGCCGGATCTACGGCCTTCCCCAACTCCAACGCCGTTCACCATCCCTAACTGCTAGCAAACATAGCATTAGCGAACACTCTGCCATCTGTTAAAGAGAAGCGTTCTATTGCCATTTGTATGCTTTCCGCCCGGGCGGGTAAATGTTTGTCGGCTAGAAGCCACTGCCACTATGATCGCATAAATACCTCACGTAATAATTCAATTACTGTTTCCGCACGATCCTCCCGAGCGGTCAGCGGGTACTCGCGATGGGATGAAGTAAACAGTAACCAGAAACCCTGGCATATGTTTTGTCGAACCACCAATTGGCCCGACCGCTCCTCCGTGGCAACGCAATTCATTGTTGCTTACGATGACGTATTTCATTTACGTTTGGATGGAAAAAAAATCCTATCATCATTATGATGGTAAAACATTGTACGAAAAACATGTCAAACCAACAAAACCTTCTTTTCCTGCTGTTGGCACGCGCTTTTCCAGGTGTAATTCAATGTCCGGTAAGGTAAGAAATCGTCGTTTTTCACGTCCGTCACATCCTCACCTGGCAAGGGAAAAGGGAGAAAAGGTAAAACAAATTCATTAATATTAATTTTCCAGCTAATAATGTTCTCGTCAAAGCGCTTACGCTGCCTGTGTGTCAGCATTGCAATGGATGGAAAGAAAATGCAAAACCCAGCCGAAAAGAAATTGTTTCATTCATTTTGCCTCCGTACGCTTCCGATAATGGTGGTTGGTCTTTTTCTCGAACAAGCGGAAATATAAGACCCCCAACTCCCACTGCGTTAGATGAGTAAATATTCAATTCTCAAGAATCTCTCTGCACAACAATACCTTACGCACAACTTCATTGCTCCCATCGGCAAGGATGCTAAACCACCTGCTCCGGCAAACGAAACGCAACGGAAAAAACACCCCGGAACCGGAAACGGCTACGAAGAAAGGAGGAATATGAGATAAAAAAAATGCTGAAAAACACATATTTTCTATCCCAACTTCCTTGCTTCCAGTGCTCTGCGCGTTGCCATGCTTTCGCGGAGTGCTCGGAGCTGCCTCGGATAGGAGCAGTGTGCAGCTTCGAATTAGCATAGATATGAAAAAACTCCTTGAACTTTCACACGCTCTTCGTACAGAGCACCCCATCAGTGGACGCAATGGTGGTGTTTTAACCGTAACTGACTTTTGACTGGATATTAAGGAACCCGCACCCTGGACTTCCTGGTGCCATACCCGATGTCTTACAGCTGCCGAGAAGATCTGTCGACTTACTGACGTGCTCGGGAGCTCGTACAAGACGGCGAGAAAAGCCTGTGAAATTCGTCATTTGCATCTTGGTTTTAGTGGCGGAGGGTCACGAGAAAAGTGAGACGAGGCTGCAATCATCAGGGGAAAGGGTGTTAAACTCCCATAAATTTGCAATTCCAATCATCTGCCGCTGCTGTCACTTCATAACTCGTTCCGATAGTACAGCCAAGCCTAGGGACGGAGAGGCTTGATTCAACGCGCTTATTTGTTTTGCACTGAACATTCAAAATTAACGAATTTTGCTCATCAAACAAACGACTTACTTTGGTAACGATTAACATGGTCAAGGAAGCGTAAAAACTAGTTAGCAAAACTGCTGCAAGTTTCTTAATATGTTAATGTCTTTAACCGTTCATGAATGAGGTGTGCTAAATGTGTTAACTAAATTGTCCATTTAATAGTTTTTATACTTAATTTCAATGGCAACACGATGATGCGCTGGTTTTTTTATTGTGATATTCCCAGAGTCCCTTTGAGCTTTGTCATGTCAAGCCAACTTCTTGTATCTGTTAAAATTGAGTTCAAATTGTCTATTTTTACAGTGCTTTTGCTTACTTTTGAAAATCATTGCACCATTTTGTTCGCTACTCGAAAACTAAACCTTTGGGTTTGGCTTTTTAATGCGATTGCTTTCAATTATGTTTCCCACTTTCCCGGTAGGATGCTGCAAATTGAACGACCGAGTTATTCGGCACATCACCAATAGACACACTGTCCAAGCTCACGAACGATACACTGTGAGCAACATCGTTTACTAACTTTGGCCCACTCCCCGTATGCTCTCTCTTTCCCGAGACATAATGAACGTACCGAGACACATAATTAACTCAGTACATCAACAAATGGCGTATTTGCATAGCAACACCATCCAGACCGAGAGGTTCTACTACTTACGAGCTGGTTAAAAGGGGCTGCCACTGTGGCATCTGTTGCGGTGGCGCTGCCAATGCTTGAAAACATTCAACAAATTTTAAAACCATAACAGACTGTTCTGTGATGTTGAGCAATGACCAGCAGCAAAACGCCTTAGCATCAGGCACAGCGACGAAGGAACTTTCGATTTTCTCGTGCCACAGAGCTTGAAGCTACTGTGGCTGCCACACACACACACTCGCACGCCGTTGGCAAACCATTGGCAGGTGGTTGTTGCATTATGGAAGGAAAAGCAATGAGTTAGAATGGAAAATTTGTTTCACAAATAAATAAAAAAGAACCCACACACACACACAACCCGACGAGCACCTTCTAGTATGGGGTGGGGAGAGTCTGGTCTGATGGTTTGGTGGTTTACCCTGGGCAAACATTAGCAAGGGTATTTTTGCACAATTGTGCAACCAGCGACGGTATGATGCAAACATAAAGCAACCGTGCGCTTCATCGACCAACGTCACATTATTATTAAATTGAACGCAATTCTGAACACACTTCAGCAGAATACGCGACAGGTTAATGAGCGGTGGGAAAACCGGATGCTACTCGGTACCTTTGCCACCCATTTTAGACAACACAACCGCTAACAAATAACAATATTTGACAGCCAAACAACAACCACACAAAAAAAGGCCACTCTCTCCCACCCTTTCTTCTTTACGCTTCGAACAAGGATGAACCCGACACCACCTACCAACCCACCCACACAACAGGGGCCCCCAACACCATGACGCAAGGATTCTGTGCGTTGGTTTTCGCAGGCGCTTATTTGCAAAAACCTGACGCGTTTGCTTTTGAGGTGGCTTTGCCAGCAATAAACAACGCTAACCGGTGCATTTTGCATGGAGAGGGAAGGGTGGTGGTGGTGGTGGCGAGTGGCGAATGAAACGCGCATTAGTGAAGGCCTCGGCCAAACGCTAGCAACGGTGGTTTTAACGTCAATCGTGTGGTGTCGAGCGGTTCGGTGAATAATTTAGAAGCCTCACTCCCTTTGCGAGGTTTTGGCCCGTGTGCTCTGGCCACCAAACGAACCACGCCGGGCAGCCAAACGCCATTTCTAACCCATCGATGCCTGCTCAGACGTCCTTCGGTCTGTTATGAAGGTTCAGTTTTCATCACCTTACCTCGCTGTTGTATCTCTCTCTCCCTCTCTCTTTGTGAACTTTTAGCATGAATAGTGTTGCTGGTTGAAGGTATGCGCTTGCAATGGATAAAATTTATCACTTTAGCCAAACGACCAGCACCAGCAGACACCGTTTTTGATGATTATGGGCGCCCGCCAGTGAGCAAAGGTGAGGATCGTGATTATTATAAGCGGGCGAATGAAGATCATCTGCTCTCGTAAACGCTCATGCAATACCCATTTAACTCCAGAATAACTTTTCACTCAGCCACACGATGCTGCTGTACGTCATTCGTTTAACCTCAAATATGTTTAACACCTTAACCTTAAAAAAAACCTAGTTTAATGTTAACCACACATTTACGTATCGGCCCCGTTGCATTCATGCCGCTCAACTGCTACTGATAGCTATCAATAAACAAAATCTCAATGGTAGTACATGGTTTACAGCACAAACGGTCGTTAACAAAATGGCTACGGAAGTAACAGCACCCATTTAGCGAGAGAGAGCAAACACACAATGAAACGATAAACAGCTCTCTATGCTCTGATTAATTCTTCCTTCCACCATTTTCACTTTTGTTCTGCTACCAATCGTACCATAATTGCATAATCTATGGATTGCAGCAGGTTTGATAGAAAGTGAAAACAAAATCAGTCCACACACGCCACGCCAGATCGTAAATACTCGTTTGCAAAACGGTTTCTGATATCGATAGTTAATCACTCCCCCCGCCAGTCACTACCGGACGGGTGAAAATCAACCACCGTGAATCGATGACAGTGGTGCGATCATCCAACCGAAGAAAACTGAACCACCATTGAGGTGGATTTCCACAACTGCCAAACACAATAGCGCGGGTTCTTCATGGTCGTATTAAACAGGCAAACAAACGGCAATGTTGCCGATGAAAAATAGCCATTTCACCAAACACAGCAAGCTAATGAAATAAAACATGCCCAGGTCACGGTGATGTATACGGTGGACGAAGGAAACAAGCAAAACTATACAAAAGAGTAAGCAATTTGATTTGAGTCTATTTTCTAATAAACTATAAACAAGTAATTTAGAGCTTTTCACACAGAATGCCTTCAATTAAAACACAAAACCAGTGTGTGATTCTCCGCATTCCATTTAATTTATCAGCTAAAGTTCTATCCAACTTTTAAATCAATATCCAACTAACGCCCGCTTCATTGTTGGTAACGTTTTCGGAACGAGGAAAACCTCTCCGCCTTCTATGGCTCCGGGGATGCGGTTGACACACAAAGGGCGAAAATAAAGAAATTGAATAAAGAATAAGTTCACATTCCTGTACGCAATTTTCTGTGGTTCCTCCTTACCCGCACTCTGTCATCTTCTTCTTCCTAACAGCCAAAAGTACGAAAGGAAAGAAGCAGAGACGCTTGCCATTGTGAAAAGTCGTTCGAACTATTTGAAAACTCAATTAAAATAACCCTTCCCACGGCGAGCGACCGCAATGGCGACGTCCTTCTTCCCGGCGTATTGGCGCTTCTCTACCCCGTCAAGTCCGATTTGCCGATAGAGCACATCCGAGGAGAGTTCGCGCGTATCCACGACTTTTGCCAATTGTTTTTTTTTTTTAATACAATCTCCCTTTCTCCATCAAACCAATGGCAAACCAATCGTTGCTGTCCGTTGGTCCGATTTTAGCCACTAACAACTGCCTATCGGTTGTGCCGACCTTCGTGCGTCCTTGACAGTGTAGTGTGGTAGAACTTTCATTGCACCTAGTGTTTGTTTTGGTATTTTGTTTTTTTTTAGACTTTGCTCAAAACTTCACCAAATAAAAGCTTCCGGCAAGCTGTCACTAACCCCGTCATCCGTTAATGAGAAATTAAAAGCTCCCCAACAAATCCGACGGAATGTTGTGCTGGCAAGCGAATTTGAATGACATGAAAGAATTCCGCAACGAGAAATCCATTTCCGCTGCCATTCCTGCGGGTTGTGCAAAAGGTACAGGGGGGGGGGGGGAAACGTGGCATTGCAACGCGGAAACGCTCTGAAGCTTCACCAAACGCCCGAGTAAGTAGTTCCCCACAAGTTCCAATTTCCGTGAGAAATGTTTTGCGATATTTTCTGGGTACCAAGCAAGCAATTTTCCAAACACGCAAACGCTTTTAAGATCACTTTGGCGTTTTGGAAGCGTTTTGCAAGAAAAAACCAAAGAAGCTAATAAACTTTTGTAACATTAATCGAGTATTTTATGGTAAAGCCACATTTTTCACCGCAACACACAATTTACAGGTTATGCTTTCGCATTGCACAGATATGACACACAGCGGAACAAACGACGGTTGCATTAATGTTAACACACACTGAAAGAAGAAAAGCACAACCACCAAAAGTATGTTGCCACTAACATATGTCCCTTGATAAAAGGCTCTTTACTGCTAATGGCCATCTGGGAGTCTAATGTCTTGGCAACGTCCAATAAACAGAAACAATACACAAAGCACATGGCTTTGTAACAAACGCGAAAGGAACGTGATGAATTTTAATACCATACAAGCACACACACACACACACACATTTCGGTTTAAATTCCCAAGAAGACGTCCAAAGGGAAAGCCCGTTTGGTACTCCCAGGCGCTGAAGGCAAATGGCAAATCGCTAACAGTACGTTTCACGAATACTAACAAGTACCAACAAAGCAAGAGTCCTTGTCGCGGGCGCTGCTAATTGGAAGTTGGTATGTGCTTTTCGTTGCGTATTGAAATGTGACGACGAGCGAGAATAAATTCCAAAGATTGACCGACATTGCCAGTCCTGCCAAACCAGCATATCCAATGTCTTCATGGTGTTGAGATCTTAATCTCGAGACGTCTTGCTTCTAAGAAATGGTTTTTATGTGAGTTTGTCCTACTGAAGACGTTTTATGTTTCTCTATCTAATTTAAGATAACAACAGGATGGGGTTTTGTACCAATCGATATCATTCGAGTACATCACCTGATTCATTGTCACACATTATTTCCCAATGTAAACTGAAAATACAATGAATTTCAAAGAAAGTTTCGGTGTAACAAGATGAAATGATGCCCATTAAAAGTGAATCACAGCAAACAACCGATAGGCTACATTCATTTGTGTTATCCTTAATCCATAGATAAATAGCTTCGTAATGAATGTCACACACAATGAAACCATATTCATAAGAAATGTATAACAAAGGATCTGTCCTTTCGTACTTCATTTGCAAGCTACGACCACAAATGCATAACGTAACCTACTTTCCACCTGGGATCGTATCAATTCAATTACACGGCTCCTTCAAGGTTTGCCGGCACGAACCAATGCTCGAGAATATGTACAACAAATGCAAACTACCAGCAGCAGATGAGGACACGGCCACATGTAAACGCAACTTGGTGTTTCGCTCAAATGAGATATATATTGCAAACCTATACCGTGCATTACGAGACCTGCGGTTTCGCAAGTTTCGTCGGCAGCATCTGCAAATGGAACCATTTTGAAGTAAACGAACACAAACTAATACACGTACACGTGTAAGCGCGTACGCAAGCATGTACGATACACCGCATGATACGTTTGCCTCGCGCAGTAAGCAAACTGCTACCCACACCAAGAGCAAGGTTTCATCGCCAAATTCAATCAGCTAGTGACTCCACAACATTTGCCTACAACCGCACTACAAGCTTCTAGCAGCCATATACCCGTCATAAAATTTCACATTTACCACTAGCTTTGAACGGCAAATTCTCCCGGAACACCTGCGTACATTGTGGGGCGAGAGAAGGAGGGGCAGGGCGGTTGCAAAGTAATGCAAAGGTATCCTCCGACACAAATTAGCCACACTTAGCAACTAGTAAGTGCCTGGGACACATCCATCATAGCAAAACGAGAGTTGCCCTTTGAGCTCCCTTCTGGCCCACACCTTCTACATCTCTGTACATCTTCTACATCGTGCTTCCCAAGACGATAAACAAAGCTTAAAATGTGGATTAATATCCCAACCAGTATGTGCTCTAGGGGTAAGAAAGTAGGCGCGCATTACGTACGATGAAACCGATTACCGAGGACTTTTCCTCTCCAAGAAACAAACTTCACCGGACTACGCACGATCACAAGGGCACGGAATGTAGCTCCATCGAGCTCAAACTTTTCCGCGTTAATCATTATCACAATGGCCTATTACAAACATTACCGTCGACGTTATCTGCGTCACAAAGTGAAGCTTCCTAAGCCTTCCCCGCGAACATATTTTCGTTGTGGTCGGCAGCCGCACCTTGGTAGCTAAAACATAAATTTTCATCTGCTTAAGGTTCCGGCCCGGAGCAACGGCATGAGGCTCGAAAGTGATGATAGATTTTGCACCATTTCCGCGGGATCTTTGTGCGATAACGTCGTGAGATAAGCTCTAGGCATCCGGGATTTTGACTCAACTTCGTGTTGGATTCTCCAACGTAAGATACATAAGCACAGCTATTGCAACTACCCAAGACCTACGATAGCTTACATTAGATGCCTTTTTTACAGTGATAAGACGCCTCCTTTCTTCCCATATCCCAGCAAAGTGAAACTTCTCAGACACACCTTGAAACTCTGCCTTTGCTGCTCATTAATAAACATGACCTAGATTAAGTTCATTCGAAAGCTGGCCACCGCACGCGTCAACTGTGTGCTACGGAAAGACTTAGATCTCTCGATTAGTAGACATGATTATAATTAATTGCCTTTACACCTGCAACAAACCGGATCGGTCATTGATTGAGAGACACAACACACTAACATTTTAGTTTCATCAAATTCTACAGTAGCATCAATTTCATTACCGATTGAGAGAGAGAGGGAGAGAGAGAGGGAGAGAGAGAGAAAGAGAAAGAGAGAGAGAGAGAGAAATCGATATATCTTTCCAATTTAAGCATTCTATACATCCCTTACCGATTCCCTGGAATCTTTCTGCCTCCTTTGGCCATTCCGATTTGCCATTAATCGGTCTTCATTATCGTTTAAGAATCTTCGCTCGCAAGGCTCAGAAAGCCCGAGATGTCGCCTCCGGTGGTAAATAGCTGTGGAAAATTTCAATCGAACAAGCAGCATGCGACTGCACCAACGGCAGACAAAGGGCATTCCAGGACAAATTCAACACCGATGAAAGATATTCCGACTATTTTTTGCAATCAAAGCCTTCCCTTAAATGCGAGCGAGCGAGAAGTTTTGTGATGAGTTTAACGACATTTGTTGGGATGGAAGCAAAGTGCAAAAGAGTGGTCGTAAACGGGATTATATGCTAATCCACCGTGTGCTCTCAACCGCCCGTTCGCCATCGACTGCAACAAACCGAGGATCACATTCTGCGTCGGTGGCTCTAATGGAAAAACTTAGCAAATTTCCAATTATGATCTTCATTACCTTTAATCGTGGAATGGGAGATAATGCAACCACCAACGCTTCTTTACTGTTTGCAGCATTATTGCAGTGGCAACAGAATATTATGCGAGCTAATGCAATTATGTTTTTTCTATCAGCTTATTGCACTCTCTCGCGCTTATTCTGTATGTTCGCTCAAAGTACATTAAACCACCGATTCAAACTTTTGCAATTGGGAAATTGATAACTTGGCTTCCAATTACAATTCGACAGTTAAACCGATTTACCTTCCTAACATAGTTCACGGTAATTGTTTCATCAAAACTATTTTGTTTTTTAATACATTAAAAAAACGCCAGTTATCAAAAAGCTGTTTTTTTGTTTTCACAACGATGATGCTGAACCGAAGAGTTTTCACAATTTCTTAGAAAGTAGATAAAAAAAACACTTCAACCGACAGCAATCAAAAGTAACATCAACAGTAAACAGCGCGCAACAAACTTAACTAGCCAATACTATAAATAATCAGGTGACGTCAAAAAAGAAAGAAGCAGATTAAGCTGGAAAATTATTTTTCCACAGCAACACACACACACATAAACCTACCATCCGTTTGTGTGCTTTGCGGTTTCGCGGCATGATTCGACGGTTATGCTGCTACCAGGCCCTTTTGTGCGTTGCCGTCTTGTACGTTACGCAAACGGCCATCCACAACGATGGGTGGAGATGACGCTTGCATTTCAGACCAGAGAAAACAGAAGCGTTACTGAATGAGTCACCTGCAGTTTCCTGGCACAGAGAGAAAGATTGTGTAAAGTTTCCTAGGTACGTTCGAGTGGCTGGCCCAACACAACACAACAAAACACAGCACTACAATGCAAGCTTTTATTTCCCGACCAGGGGGAGAGCTTTCCCATCTTTCGCGGCTTTGCGGTGTACATTAGCGATGCATAGAGACGTCAAACATGGATGCACGTATGTCATCATAAATGCAAACGGTCGAAATTTATGTTGCAGCTGCTAGCGCCACCGCATTTTGCGAGCGCGTACCGAAATCAGTTAGTGGGTAAGGTGAAACAACAACACAAGCAACCAAACAGGAAGCTCGGACAAGGCAAAAACACACACCACGGGTGCGGAAGCTGCAAACAAAACTCGTTCGCAGACACACGCTGTGAGGAAAGAATGTTAAAAGAGTCGAAGAAAAAGGATGACTCTTTTTCCATCCGGACACTGCGCCGCTACATTGTTTCGCCAGTTTTGCATGCTCCGGAATCGCGCGACAATGCCGACGATGACAACAACGACGATAAGCGTCAACATACACGCATACACGGATACACACTGATGCGGAGATGATGATGTGGAGCATTCCGCGGTTTTGTCTTGTTTTTTTTTTATGTTTCGTTGTGGGATACTGGAAGATGCGACGGGCTGTTTTTACGATTGTGCATTGTTGTTCTGGTGAGCCTGGTAGTGGTTAGGCTGGTTTCGGTGCGGAATGTCGCCCGTGTACTTTGCCCGAATGCAGCATAACTTTTGCATTTCTTTACCCCCCTTCCCAACACTCTCTCATTTCCCGGCGCCAAAACAATACACTCCCGAAACCGCATCTCACCAACTCCGCTGACATTCTCAACTTCCGAGACCTCGGTGCAGGGCATGTACGAGAATGGGAGTGAGGACATACATGACACCACAATCATTTTACCCGATCTTGCTTCATCACCAGCCACCACCTTCCATAGCTTCCTTCCCATTTCGCAGGCAAGACAATGTGTACTCTCCGCTTCTCCTCCTTTTTTTCCCGTCGAGCACGATCGTCGGTCGGCAGCAAAGGTCGAAAGTTAACCACGATTTGCGGAAGTTGTACAACACACACACACACACACATTCAACAATAGCGTCACTCAAGAGGTCCCCATCCAAAAAGGAATGCCTCCCTTCTTCGGTTGCCTGATGTGTGGCTCGTTTAGTGTCAGTGTGTGTGTTTGGTTGAGTGAGCTTTCTTTCTCGTTTCGGGCACTCCACGGTGACTCTTCATTTATGTCACCTCCTGGATTTAGCACAAGCCTTGCACACGATTTTCGGTGTCATCTCCCCGGACCCGGAAGAATGTTTCGGCATGTTTTTCTTTTTCGGCGTTCACAGATGCCAGATGTCATTCGCGCAATGTGCTTTCAGATTCTACCGCTGTGATCTCCCTTT
>KB696985.1:0-10877 GCA_000349165.1 Anopheles christyi | reverse complement strand
CCCCCCCCCCCCCCCCCCCCACAACAGTATCCTCTTTTCGTGGAACCACTTGTGACGAAATAATCTTCCAGTCAACTTTCTTCCATTTAAAATTATTCCCCACACCATCGTGGCTGGTGCTGTGCTTTTACATTTAGGAATATTTATTTAATGCGCATCATGCGCTCCCATCCCTCATCCTCTGTGTGATGAAATGGAAGCAAACAAAGCTACAAAGCTATGTTGGCCTTTAATTTCCGACAATTTTTTTTTGTTTTTTTGTTTTGCATTCTTCACCACTACCCGTAGTGTTTCGAGCAGTTTTATGCCAGAGCACGAATTGTTTTCTTTTCCATTTACCTTAAAAATCAGACACACTTGACTTTAATATTCTAGCCGTACTGAGCATTTCTGTTTGGCTACACTATCACGTGACTTTCGGGGCTTAGGTTAAGAACGTGATTTTTCGTTTCAGACTGTTAACAGCTTGTTACATTTGTCTTGTTCAACGAGCGAGCTCCATCTCAAACAAAAAAGGGCAAAAGAGGTTATCTTCAAATCGGACCTCTTAAACTCGGCCTCAATTTTGTGACAATGTAATTTGACATTCAAATAGATACCTTCCCCTACCGAAGCTCAAAGCTTTCATAAAAGGAGTTCCTAAATCCATCCCTACCTTTCCTGACACCCGAATCGACAAATCTGGGCTCGCTTCCTTTCCCAGCTCCATCAACGGTATGGAATTGAAAATTATGATTATAACCATGATGATGATGATGATCAGGATACCACGCGCGTCCTTGTCCTTTGCTTCCTTCATCAACAGCCAGTAGCAAAGGCGCGAACCAGCGCGTAACCAATCTACGCACCGGACAAAATGTCACTTTGTGTGTCAACCATCAACACATCACGCCCGAGCTCCATCACGGAACTATCCCATCCTGTGGCAATGGATGCGCTCTCCATTCACTTTTCCTCCTCCATTGTGACATTTACTTTCAGACTCGGACGGCGAACCACTTGAAGGAAAATAAAGGCTAAAAACCCAACGCAAAGTTGGCCTTCCTCTAGTTCGGTTGGAAATGAGATTACGATTACGGAGCGCGTTAGTGAAGTAATAAAATGCAGACAAAACGTGCCAGCGGGAAAGTGTGGGTTTTTTTATCTTCTTTTGACGCTTTACTGCTACTTCTTCAAGCAGTTGATTGTCAACAACGGTGTCTCAGGCTGGCCGGAACCGTGTACTTGACGCACGAAAAAAGGGATAATGATCCAGATGACAAAAGGCGAAAGTTTACTGGTTGTAGCGAACAAGTGGAGCTGAGTTTTGGTAAAGGGGCACACTTTACTTGGGAAATTAGAAAACAACAGCCGGAATATTATGGATAACTTAGCGAGTTATGTTTTCAAATCGAATGGAGGCTTTTTTGTAATCATTCAGCACCATAACATGATTTACCTTCGTACTGTAAAATTTTAATCATAGTCTTTTTCTCATTACCATAACTTATCTGTGCCTTTTTTATCTACCCAATCTGTCCTCTGTAAAAGGAAGTATTGCAAGATTCGTTTGTTACATTCGAAATTCTGTTTAAATTATTAAATTTTGCTCCTTTTTCCTCATCAAAAAAATACAGCAAGACATAGACTGCTTTTTCTTAATCATTTAAACATGTCATTCTTAAATTGTATTTTTTTTAAAATTAAACAACCCTAGACGCATTATTGAAGAAATCTTGTTAATTTTCTTTACAAAACCAAAGAATCTTTCGTTTAAAAATAAAATCTCCCTCTGATGTTTATTTTCCTATTGCTAACAAACTCCGCAACCCCGCTTTTTTCCGAAAGCAAGCAAACTCAAAAGCCCTTTAACAAGCCGAACAGCACCAAGGCTTAGCTTCTGCGGGTTGCCCTTTTACCTATTATTTGCATTCAAAAAGGACGTCTCGTCCTCTCCCAAACACAAACCAAATCGCTCATTTACTTCCCTTTCTAGGCCTGCGAAAATGCGACAAACCAGCTGGTGAACAGTGTTCTCAGTGTTCTGCCATTGACAGCTTTCCTCCCCCGGCAGTAATGATCATCATCCCGGTCTCGGGGTGCCTTCAACGTTCTTGGAAGGTAAATAAAAGGAAACGAAATCCATTCTTAGGCCCGAAATAAGGAACAGCACGGTGAAGTCTGAACAAATACAATGCGAAGAAAAGTATAACAAAAAGTAAAAAAAAACCCATCTTACGAATTCATTCTCTCGTCTAACGGCGTCTTTGCAAGGATTGGGTGATGTAGTGAGGTGGGACCAATCTATTCAAATCCATCCTTGTTCCTGCATGCAGTGCTTCATCTTGAGCTTTCACCTTTCAAAACCCCATTTTAACCAGGTATTCTTCTTTCAAAAGGCTTGAGAAAAGGGGAATGGAATGATTGGACTTTCTCACTGCACTGCACAGATCCCCCAGCAATCTCGTAAAGGTGACATTTTGTTTTCGAAAAGCGATTATTTGTACCGAACCAACCACACACCACAAAGGGATGATTGTTGTTGTTCACATTCCCGTTTGTTTCTTTGCCGTACTGCTTTCCATTGCAAACTGTCAAAAGCTATTGAATGTAAACACACCGGCGCGAACAACAAAACTCGGTCGGAATCGGTTTGAATTGGAAGGTGTGGTGCACCTTCGCCGTGTTTCGCACCTACCTTTGCAGTGTTTGTGGAATATTAAATAATCATATTTACAATTCATTCGACCGTCCAGCCGTTGACATTGCGGCAGTGCATCCATCCCATTCCCTCATTGCGGCATCCGTTTGCTTCTGATTTGTCATCCGGCTTCCGGAAGCCATCAACAAGCTCGTCTCGTTCGCTCGTCTCCAGAAATGGGCATCTTTCGTTTGCATCAAGGATAACAATTACGGTCCTACGCTTTCTGTGATAGTTTCACCAACAACATTTTCTGCCTTTCCGTCCTTCATTACTTCTCTCCCATCGTATGCTGCTGCAGTCAATGTCGCTGTTATAAATTCGTTTCCTGACCACGGTCTTCTTCGTTTTCATTTTAAACCTTATTCAGGTCGTGATGCGGTTTTACAAAACGATTTCAAATTGGTTCCGGGGAAAGGGGCAGCGAAAACAAAAACTTTCCCTTTTCAGCCACTTGCGTTTTGCTGGTGTTTGATTCATTGTTGATTATGTGTTCTTTTTTTCCCTCCTTCTCAACAGATCTTTCCCACCCAACACAACAACTTAACGGAGACAAATTTCCATTAAATGTTAATCCAAAGATACCGCAGACAGAACTGAGTCTCGAGCAGGAAAAAAAACGTTGCTGACGTCTTAAAAGAAGTGAAAAAAAAAACATGCTAAAAATGGTTCACGTCGTGTCCATTATAATGCGCTGCGTTTTTTTGTTTTTCTTTACTTTTTCTTCCACCAAACAGACGCGTAGGAAATGTCATGCAATGCTTCGGAGAGCGCAACAAAACTACCGACAGTTCCAGAACCGGTAGAAAGTCTGTCGAAAAACACATGTCATCTTGCAAAACATGGCACACCCGCGACTACCACCCTCCGTCCACCCGCCCCAAAAACAAGATGGTTTTCTGGTGTTTGCTACAAACTTTTTACTTATAAATTCGGGTGAAATTTATCGGAAAACTTTCCGCCCCATAACATAAATCTGTCCCCTAGTTAAGGGGGCCACAAATCCACCGCTCCGTCGACCCACAGGTTGCGGGTTGCGATTGAATCCGGAATGCACTATACGCGGTAGTTCTGCCCGGACGAACGCGACGCAGGAAATCGACCACGCGTCGTTCCATCGGCAAATGGTGCAATTATGCAAAACTAATCTCCTTTACTGGGAGGAAATGAGGAGGATAAGCAGGAGCCAAAGTACGGCATATGAACGCAAGCTGCAAATGTACGGGTCGGTGTTTGTGTATTTGGTTGGAATGCTTTATTTTTCTCACATCTTGCAGTTGTTTGTGTTTCGTCTATTGCTTCTTGGAACATTGCTTGGGCTTAGAGATAAGAACTATGCTCCCTGGCTGGTTGGCTGGTTGGCGGCGCATCCTCGGCGCTTGATCTTAGCGCGGAGTCTGCATGCTATGAATAATGTTATTTTTGAAAATGGAAATGCAAACTCAACAGTCTGGTCGACGGTGTCAAACGGGCAGAGTTGGCGTATGTTTTATAAACCCGGGCTGTCATGAAGATGTACTTCAAGTGCAGGTTGAGTGCATTATAAGACGATGTGCATTTGTTCTCTTATGCAATGAGTTGCAGACAGTTTCGTAGTTTTTGATTAAACTGCGGCTGATTTAACTTTGTTTCATATTAAAAACTGCATTTTAAAAAATATTAATATCCTGTTTTCGGTATTTTTCGGAAGACGCAAGAAGCAAGCCGAGATCGTTTCGACTTAATAAAACAGATTATATACTGTTTATAAATATTAACAGTCATTTCCAAGTGCAAGTTTTCCTATGTATCATCGATAAGTAAGGGAAAAAGTAGGCAAAAAGGCTTTCATTTTTAGGGCTTAATATAAGTATTGATTTTAGCTCACTCCTTCTCCAAAGCCCGAGACAAGTGACAAGTTTTATTACCATCAACAAATCAAGCATAAAACATAACATCCAAACTAAACAGTTCAAGAATAACTTGCACACTGCTGCAATATGTAGAAGTAGTTTTCATTTTGAAGCCGTAATGTGAAGACCACAAGAAATAAAACATAAATAGGGAAAGGTATTACGTTAAAGGTATAAAAGCATATCAATATTTTAAATTTTGAAGACACATGAAGATTTTAACCAAGGAAAAAAAGTCATATGTAAACACTATCATTACAAACATCAAGCTGGTGCGATTCCCAAATAAACGCTAGACAGGATCAAATCGTTTATCTTGGAAATCCACTGTCTATACTTTACCATAAGACTTTGCTTGTTTTTTTTTTTGCCCTCTTAACACATTGCATTATTTTCTTGCTGCACTAGCCCTTTCAACGAAGCGCACCAAGCGAATTCTCATCGATTGCAATTTATTTTCCTATTTCAATCATTTGCACCAAACAATCAACGCGCACTGCACCTGCTCCTAACACCAGCCCGTTTCACACGGCACGTCATCGCCTCCCACTAGACATAAGACTTAAGCTAAACAGCAATCACAGTTTGGACGCTTTTCAATCTAAAACCATTGCCAATATAACTTTTTCTGACAGCCTTCCACGGTCTGCCGGTGGAGGATGGGGGTTTGCCGAAGCCAGAAAACAAAAACGCATTGACTTTATGCATGTTCACATGTGTACCGTTCCTCCCTGGTATGTATACACAAAACAGCACCTTCGTGGTGGACGAGCTGCCTCCCAGGGGAGATATTTCATTTCAGTCTTCGGGTCTTCTTATCCTCGCAACCGCAGCGAACGAAGCAGGGAGGAAAGGGATATGGGAAAGGCTGTACTGCTGTCGAAAAGTTGGAATGAAGCTGTCTCTGAAGATGTTCCGATCGGGAATTTCCAACGCGGCAAAAAGCAACAACACACAGTTCAAGATACTGCGCTGAGGTTCCAGGCGTTGCCACATTTTTCAAAATGTTTCCCTTTCTCCCTCGCGCTCAAAGGCCAACGCCAGCCCCAGTTGCGACGCAACTCTGCAACGGAATATGCATTGCACGTGTATGTTGCGAGTCATATCGCGAACCGAGCTTGTGCAAGCAGAGGTTTAAGTTCACCACTAACACACCCTGCCCATGGTGTCTAACGCCAGCAACAAAAACCGAAGACGAGAAAAAAAGTGTGCAAATACTCCGCTACACACATGCATCCACACAGCCAATTTTCCAATATCTGACAGCTTCAAAAGGCGTACATGCAGAACGAAGTGCTAGCCCGAATTTGTGTTTTGCAAAATAAGTATTCAAAAAAAAAAAAAGAACACACCTCCCCATCGTTCCCCCTTTTGAGCGCTGAAAATATATCTTACTTTCCACCAATAAGACAAATTGCAGCGATGTTGCAAAGCGCACTCGGAGGGATAAAAAGAGAGGAATCCATTCCAAGACAGTCGAAGCTCATGAATCAGTAAGAAATACGGAGCCAGATTCCGATTTGCGATGCTTTCGACTACAGGAACCAGGCAGGCACAGTAGCGACAGATATGATGTATAATATTTCCTAGCAAAATGTTGTACCTCACACACACACGGTGTGTTTTGGCCAGCAATCAACAACACTCGCGAAAAACCACACGAGATGTTCAATTCGATTGGAATTATATCACCAGCAGGCAGGAGCAGAACGATGATATGGGAGCATTGCCAAATTGCTTCTAACATTGCACATCGAAATGGTATTCCTCCTATTACAATCGCAACCATTGGATCGTCAGTTGGATTGTGTGTGTAAGATAGTCCAACGAAGCGGCCATGCTAGCTGCACGAATGCAATAAGTGTTAGAATTGCATTAGTAAAATATTTATCTTTTACAGCTTGTCTTGCGGACTTATCATGGGGGACGATGGGTTGGACGAATGGGTGGGCTATTACAAATTGACCACTTGGAAGAGTAAAGTGATGCTAAAATGGTGTCCCGGTATTTACCATTACTTCTATATCAACACACTCCGCTAGCGATGGGTTTCTCTTCAAGCTTACGTTTGTTTTTACTTATTTCTTATTCGATTACAACACTGGAGTTATAGTAGTGGAGAGTCAAATCTCAAAAATAGATAAAGTAAGAAACTTTCATTTCAACCAACTCATTTCCTTTAAGTAAGAATTTCCCATATATTTTGATCTGTTTTTTTAAATACCTCTAAATTAAAACAATAAGCATCTATTTCATTGCAACGACCATTCTCATAAATCTACAGCAATATTTCTATTCATTTATACCCTTTGACAGCAAAACTGTCTTTACCGAAACAAACAACCTTTGCTGTCCTAATTGAAAAACTCATCCAGCTTTACGCCCCTAACAAGGGCTCCCAAACCTAGCTTAAGCTATCTGCTGCTGAAAATATATAGCCCACATACCACCATTTTTGGGCTTAAGAAATCGACGATAATAAAAAAAAAACCCCCAAACACACAGACACAGAGATCCTTTCCAAGAAAGTGAACTTATTTTCTACATCCCAAAATTTATGGCAGGTGCGAAAGAATGTTGGCGACATCCGGGTCCGTTCACCCGGTACACCCACTTGGAGCATGTATCTCACCGCTCCTACAAAGATAAAAAAATAGGGAAAGTATTGAACGTATCGCATCGAGGATGCCACAAAGTGTGGCGCTTCCACCCAATGAACCACAGAATTCTCCCTGACTTCCAAACTATCAAGCACACACGAGGGAGAGAGTGTATGAGAATATCTGCAAACGATTGCTGTTGTTTTGAGTTTTTGAAGGTACTCGGATAGTTTCTTCCTTTTTTTTATGTTTTGGGGAGTCTGTATCTTGGTTTTTTTTTACCTTTATTGATTCTTCAACTTCGATTTTTGTAGGTAGCCCGTTCAGGATGCGTCCATTATGGTAGCAAATATCCATAATATTCACATTCGCAAACCAAACAGCTAACCAAAACCGTAACGGCCCGGTTTTAGCAAAGTCCTGGGGGTAAATGTGTGCAAGTGTGATTTTTATTTCCTCGCTTGTTTGGCAATATGACAGAATGTGCTTGAATGCTAAAACCACGCATCGAAAGAACTGCTCGAAGTTCTGCTCGAAAACATGAGCTACCATATCGTATAACTTCAACTCGTAGGCTCGTGTTCCAAAAAGTTTCCAAAAACAGGAAAACTTTTTAATACGCATTTTGTGCATACCGTAATCAAATCATGGTCCCCTTTCTACTAAAATGATGCAACTTTTCGATAGAAATGAAGAAAAAGTAAGAAACCATATTGCAAAACACAATTTGAACGCACTTCAAAGTGAAAGGCCACGAAGAACATTTGTTTTTTTTTAAAGGGGAATAAAAACATTTTGGCAGGAAACTATTACGCCTCTGTTTTGCCATCGAAAGCAATATCCTCTTTCTGGCCGGATTGGCTTGATACCCTTTTTTTATTTCGCCTTTGATATATAATCAAGACGTGATAGCTTCCGGTTCACGTGCTATCACATTTGTTTTTTGTTTTCATTATATTTTTTTATTACAATTCTTGTTAGGATACTTCTTGCCAACCACCGAGGAACAAAACACACCCGAAGCACATATGGGTAAAGTTTTGCTTTTTCGTTGCAGCCGATGGATATTATACGTACTGACGTGAGCCGGAAGAGACATATAACCCTGTCCGATTTTCACCTTTCTGTACTTTTTTTTTTTTTGTTCTTTCTATCACATTTTACGATGGAAATTTTTCGCACGGAAGTGATTTAAATCCTCATCCGTTCACCTCTGATGTAACGCAAACGGGCGTGTGACTTACAAGCGGTCGCTCCATTCTAGGTGGAAAATACAAATTACCATGGACCCGGGCTTTCGGTCTTACCTGAAACGATAAAAGAAAACAGGGAAAGCAATATAAGACACCTGTCACTAGAAAAATGACCATTGCAAACGGTAGTGATTAGTTTACCGTGCGGCAACACTGGACCGGTTTTTCGGTAAGATAGATACATTCGTTACCCGGTACTGTCCCCAGAAATTGGACCTAACCGGCGTTAGCCTTTACAGTACGAGAAAATAGAACATCTAACCTCAACAAGCACACGCGCCACTACTGCGATGCTTTGGCCCACCAGAATGACCAGCGGGCGGTACTCGTTTTTCCGAAAGACAAAACGATGGTGTCAACTGTTACGGTCGGTAGTGTCAGTTACCAGCCAATGCAAATGACACAACCGACCGAATGCCAGACAGTGGAGAGAGAGAAAGAGAGAAGGGTTTTCCACAACGGCAACTAAAGACAACTTTTAACAGCAATGAATAGCGAATACTTTTACCGGGAAGGAAAAAACCATGGAGAAATAATTTAAACATGTTTAAAATTGTTGTTTTTCACTTGCATAAATAAATTTTGTAAGCTGTTGAACACTTCATAGCTTCATTTTTTTTTTTCTTTTTTAGTTTAGTAAACACAAAATTAAACATTTAAGGCAGCATTATTTTCTTTCTAAATTCTGTAAATCTTCTATTGTTTGTTCCATCAATTTTTGAATCCTTTTAACATCCTCAAATAATGTAATTCCTCACCAGTTCTTGAAGAGTCATGTAATTGCTTGAAAATTAAGCTGATTAATTACAACAAAAAGTATTTTTTCCGTCAGCAAATTTTATTTTCCTTACAATTTTTGGCGATTTTAATTCATTCATTAGAGCCCATTGTGCATTGGGTTTATTTTTCCACCGGATCTTTAACACTGTCCTGCAACATGTAACCAATGGAAAAAGGAACAACGCTCCGGGAGTAGAAATGAATTTGGCTTTCCCCTTTTGGGGCAGCGGAACAATCGAATCGTCCTCTCTCCCGTGGATAAACGATTGCCAACCGACAGCAACAATACTGGCAACCATCGACCAGAACACACGTCAGCCAATTGTAAATGAACCATACATACGGACGGTGAAATCCTTTTCCTGATAGCTGACTACTTTACCCCTCGGGGACATGTGCGCGGTTAGACTCCGTTCCCCCGTACTTGCTCCGTACTTGGTTGCTTACTAGGGGTTTGTGAAGGTTTTTGCGGTACAGTAACTAGCACTGACAGTCTGAAGCTATTTTTGTCAATTTTATACACACACCAGCGCACTCACAAACTTGATTTTCGCACCGTAAAGCAATGAAGAGTAATTGCACCGGCACCGGGGAAGCTTTATAGCAGTTAATTTAAGCTCCATCTGATGGGCAATCGTTTATTTTCCTAGAAACCAAAACCCCGATCCAAGTAACCCAGTAACCACTAGTTCCACAAAAATAGGCAAATTAGTGACACACTTGACTAGTGTTGTGTTGTTTACTGTGGGAAAATTCGCATTCGGTTGTGTGCAACGCTTCGTTTATCCTATTTTCGGGCAGAATATGTTACAGAACGCTCTACATTGCTTCTTACTTTTCTTGTTCTTTCTGATGTGTTTTTTTCCCCCAGTTTCATTATTTTTTTTTTTCTAACGAAACATTTGCAAAGTCATTTTAGCATCATTTTTTATCAACTAAACCATCCACTTTTCCACCTTACACACCGAGAACCGCAGTTTCGATAGGGGATAGATTTATGCTACGCTTTTCCTTCGTACTATTGTACTGACTGGCGTCAATAGCGAAGCAAAACACAGCACAACAATGACAACCCGCTCCTTCGCCGATTACTGACCTGCTCTCCTTCTTTCGTGCTCTGTCTCGACCACACCCTTACCACAGGCCAGGATGGCAGGAAGCAGCGCTAATGATGACACGACGTTTATAAATTACCCAATTTATGATTTTTCCCATTCATTCATTTCTTTTTCCCTTTTCTTTTTCCCGCCTCTCCCTTCAACTCTTGTTTTCTTTTTCCTCTTTTTTTTTGGTTAACTCGCAGCTGTCAGGTTTCCTGTTTGCCACCTTCCTTTCCACCACACAGCAGCAGCAGGTCTCGAGGAAAACCGTGAAATAGAGTAGAAGTTTTCACTACTCGCCCACCACAACATCACCGGGTGCCGGGTTGAGCGATGCTCCAAAGAGCGGCGGGGGGGTGGGGTTAGAGGGTTTATCATATTCGGCACCGAATGTCGCATCATCGGCCGCCGGAAATTGTCGTAAAGATGGAGTGAAAAGTTTTCCACCATTCCACCCCCCCACTTGCACCTTACCACTTTCCCTGCTGGGTTGGTGATTGTTCCTAGCAGTAATTCGAATGCTGTTTGTTGCTTTCCACTCTTGCAGTGCAACTCCTCGGCTTTTGCTGGCT
>KB696984.1:0-10904 GCA_000349165.1 Anopheles christyi | reverse complement strand
TCCGAGCCCCGCAAAACCAAGCTCTCCAATCGTGGCACTGTTGTAATCGTACCGATTGTTCCTTCGGGGTCGTGCAAGAATAGAAGGAAGTGACTGTGCAGTGTGTGTGTGTGTGTTTATGAGTGTGTGTCCTCCCATGTAATCGGGCAGGATAAATTCAGACTTCCGGTTTCGTTCAAGATTGCAGCATGATGGTTATCTCGCTGGCTCGAATCATGCGTGTGGATGCAGAATCATTTCAAGTAGCTGTGTAATACCAGGACAACTGTTTCAATCTTGCACGTGGGAAAAAAGCAAGTTCATAATTTATGTGATCTATTTCGTAAAACCTCGCTTGACCCACCGTCGCTTTGCGCGATGCCATTTATCAACTGTTATCAGATAACGCATTGAAACTGTGTTACATACTCGGTTGCACCATCCCTCGGGAGTGTCTTTTGGCAATGGTGCGAGGTGCTAACAAATGAAGTCCTCTCCATTTCCCTCGAAATCAGTGCGATGTGTGAGGTACGCCCGCCTCAATCACTCACCCACACACACACACACACCTATACAGTTGCGCTGTGTTAGGTACTTCCGGCTGGTTCTTATCAACTTGGCTGACACGAATTCGCACTATATGCGAATGGGAGATCTCTTGGGGAGACTGTTTTAATCTGATGCAGTGGTGCATCAGAAGTATAATTGAAGCTTGGCTGACGCACATACTAATCAATGAAACAAAAGTGATGATTTAATATTACCAATGGGTTTCTCTAGCGTTTAGCAATGCGTACAAAGAGCAAGGTTTTGGCACGTTCCTCGTTCGGTCAGTACCTCAGTTGATCGCCTTGAGCAGTATTTGGATGGAAGACGTTAAGAGAGGGAGTTACCCGATCGTACAACATGCTCAAGACGCGTGTAAACTTATACGGAGGAAGCAGATAGTTCCCGTTTTCCGTTTAACACCCCCCTGCACATGTTGCACATGTTTCGCATACAGACAAACAACCAAACAAACATCCAAAACCACCAGAGAACTAACACGAATCGAATTGGTAACGTCTGCCGCGTTCCCCAAGTGCGCCACCGTTAAATTGAGCCGTATTGCTCAGGGGACACAAGAAAGAGAGGACTTCCCCCTACCGATACTTGACTATACTATACTGAACAGTGAATTTGCATGTTTTGTGAGTGTAGAGAAAACAGGCTGAATGTAGCTGTGAGAAGTGGTACATCTGCATCGTCCATGTACAGAGTAACTATCCCAGGCCATATTTAGGGTTTGACGATCAGAGAATACCGTCCAGCAGATTTTAGCGGGTGCCCTTTTGCACGGCCCTTTTTATAGTGTGCACGGTCAGCAGTAGTCAGCACTAGAAGAAGAAATGTGTGCATATGGAATAGTGTTTAGGTGCATATTTGAACTATTACTATTACTATCGCTACTACTATTGTATATAGAAAACGGAGAAGTATTGATTTCCATATAACCGAAAAGCATTCATTTTGGAAACAAACAGGCAGCGTGCGGTTTATGCTGCTGATACTAGTGTAAATAGGTATAGACACTGACAAACAAAACCATCACAATCAATCAATCGAACGATAAGTGTATGCTATACTACTAGGACTTATGACGAAAGCTTGCTTTTTTTATTCGTAACTGTTGAACAAACATTCGGACCATGCGGTAATTGCTTTTGATAGCTTTTTTTTTCTACAAAGAAAGCATGTATTTTTATCCGTATTACATGGTTAAGGACAAAGTGTAACCAATAAGGGAAGGAAACTCTCTGAAATGCTTCACAAGGCCCACGTACACATTACCAAAACGCACGTTGCGTCGTCGAGCAAGCAAGCGGCTCGCGCGGCGGCATAAAACCGGCATTTAGCAGGAATGAGCAATGAAGATATTGCTGTTTCACAGGGGGAAACAACATGAACATTTTACTACATTCTTTTGCACCACCTTTTGAACGTAGGTGCGAAATACAATAACGATGGAGTGTGATAGGATATTATTCGGTATTAGCTATGAAAGTTTTTGAAGTATTTTCTTTTTCCAACGCGCGTAACAACCACAACCACATGCACAATACCCATTCACAAGTAAACAGCATTCGATACCGTACTATTTTGTAGAAGTCTTTTTTTCGCAATATTGTTAAAATTTTTATGTATAGAATATAGTTTGTGATAGGATGATGTAGCACGGTCTCTGTATTACTGAGTATAGTATCATCCGAAAATGAGTCTCCTATTTATTTTATTTCACGCCCATTGTATTGGATCAATTGTGTTGCTTCAAGCTACCACCACCATCGTCACAATCGTCTGCCGTGCATTTACTTTACATCCAAACATCTTCGCGATATTTGCCATCCTTCTTTAACCCACTAATAAAAGCCTTAATAGTATCCCTATCTTGTGCTTCCGGTGCTTCGGCAAGTATGTCAACCACGGTTTCCATTATCTGCGGCAGAAGGACCTTCGAATCACCACACACATAAAACGATGCATGCGGGTTGTGAATGTTGTCAATGACGTTCCCACCATGTTCCTTCAGCTGACTTTGTACATACTTGTGCCGTGCATCGGGATCCCTCGAAAAAGCTTCATAGCAAGCGTCCAAAACGCCTGATTTAAGATGTTCATCGATTTCATCCCTGCAGAGATATCCCCGATCTTGGTAGCGAAATCCCACAATCAATTCGGCCCGGCCTAGTGGTTTGCCTTTGGCTTGTGCATCTGAACGCAGCTGTAGAAAGGAAAGGTACGGTGATATTCCCGTACCGGTTCCTACCATTATAATGTTTCGCTTTAGGTCACTTTCCGTGTAGACAAAAGTGCTGCTCTGGCGGAAGTAAAAGTATACCGTTGCTCCTTTTTCTAATCCTCTTAAGTATGATGTGGTGATGCCTGGATTTTCTGCGCTGTGTGAGAAGAGAAACCGTATCGCTGGGCCGGCTTCTTCGCGGTACGCATTGGCTATCGAGTAGGGTCGTGGCATAAGCCTAGGAAGATGTTCTATTAGCAATGCGGCCGATGGACGACACGACGGTACTAGCCGTAGCAGTGAAATAATTCCTTTTCCTTTCTGTACAGTTCGCTCGTATGCAGCGTTTCCCTCCTTGGAACATAAGATTTCCAGAAAGCGTCGATCTTTGTCCTCCGTGGTGAATGATATTAAGGAACGTATCAGAAGCTTCAATCGAAAAAAGTATAGACAATATGGTGAAATTATCAATGAAGTTTTAAATGATTCCACCGCTTTACCTTCTTAGGAACCGCATGCAGATCCAAACACTCCTTCAACAGTCGCTGATAACTTACAACAGCAGGCACAAACAGCGGAACCTTAGCAGCCTTTTTGGTTGTGTTTGTATCTATCCGTACATTGCAAACTACGTCTTGTTTAGAAAGCAGATTCAAACGAACTAGCAGAAACTCGATATCGGCATCCGTGTTGTAGGATAAAATTCCAATCGTATCACCCGGCCAGTAACGGTGGCCTGTGTCATGCTGGTAATTCAATGTTAAATCGTGTACCGTTTTAACATCTTCTCCTTCAACAATGGTCGCGATGTTAGAAATAAATGCTTCCACTACACTGGTCGCTCCAAATGGTTGAGTCACATTTGCTTGTAAGTGAGTTGCCGGCAGCGAATTTTTTTCCTGTGAAACACAAACAATATATTGCACACCGTACAAGAAATATCAATCGATTGTATGAACTTTTACCGTAGTTTCTATCAAGGCGATGTAATTAGGTGGTACAGCGGGCAATGTTAACTTTTTCCCTTCAAATTGTTGTAAAATTTCCGCAGACATGGTGCAAGTTCGGGAACGTGGTCGAGTTGTAAAACGTAAACAAAACAAACCCACGTTTCCCGTCAAACAACATTCAGTGTTGCCGGTGTGTGCCAGTGTTAACTTTTTTTTATTCCTGCAAATTGTATTGTGTGTAGTGAAGACGGTTTTTTTTGTTGGGATACAAATTATTGCAAAACAAACAACCAGTCAAAACTGGACATCTTTGATTGTATCAGAAAAAATGTAAGTAACGGAAATTTCGACAAATCAGCGTTGCCAGCATGAATAATTCCATATGGCAAGCTGTCAAAATTGACAGTCTTCGCACGCATGCGGTACAATGTTGTTGTTAAACCTTTTCCACGGTACAAGGCAACAAGCGGATTGTTATCCTTGAGCAAAATCCTTCAATATTGTTAATACTCCGTTTTAAGCCATTCAGCTTAGTTCAGTGTCTTAAAAGCTAGAGTACATCGGCTGCAGAATGGGACGCTTCGGGCCAACGCATCGTAAAATCCCCGTTCCAAAGCGACACGGTATTCGTGACCCGCTTAAACGCATCGCCGAGAGGGAAGCTGCGTAAGTTTCCGCAATTGGTTTATTAGCCATCTTTTAAGCTAATCATTTTTGTTTCTGTCAATCGGCAGCGTTAAAGATAAGGTAAATAATCCACCCAAGGAGTACGATGTACAGGAAGTATCGAATCGTTTTAAACGGTTCATGGCTCTGGCCAAAGCAGCCAACGACCCCGAACAGAAAGCGAAACGGCCAAAGAAAACATCGAAATTACAAATAGCCGGTTCTGTATTAGAAAAGCGTCCCCGAGAGACGGAAGAGGCGTTCCTTAACCGAGCTGGAAGGATACAGGAGGATCGCGAGATAGAGGCAAAGATTGGCACCAAATTTGGCGTTGAGGTGAAGCACGATGACAAATCCGGTGCAATTCGTATAATCAAACGCAAGGGCATCGAAGTGGATGATATGTTGCAAAAGATTAGCGATGATAAAACTCCGTCCGGTGTCAGAAAAACAAAGGCAGCAGAAACTGCTAAGGAGCGTAAAGCAATGCTAGCCGAACAGAAGGCACTAAGAAAGCAGAAGGTGCTAGAAAGACAACGAGAGGAGGAGGATTTACTGCTGAGAGAGTTCCAGTACGAGCGAGTGCCGTTTGGAGAGGTAGTAAAGGAACCGCCAACACTCCATACATTACCCCGGCGCGCCACTAGGGATGGTGTACCACGGGTAGGTTGAGTAAATTCCACACTACGAAAAGGTATCCTTTAATGTATGTTTTCTTTATGTTTTAGCCGGGAAGCAAAGGATTACTGCTTAGCTCATTGCTTCAACAAAAGCAAGCAGAAGATGAGGAGCCGGTTCCGAAGAAATCGTCTAAAAAGAAGGAGAAAGAAACCAAACTAGATCTCAAAGGAAAGCGAAAGAAGCTGCCGATCGCGACGCGAATGAAAATTGAACGAGAACAGCAAAGTGTCATTGAAATGTACAGGCAGTTGAAGAAGAAGTTGAAGTGAAGCAATAAAATAGTTCAACACCCAAACCGATGTTTGGGTTTCTTATATACAGGTATGTTATTCCCTTTTTATTACGACGTGTACCACCAAAAAGAACGACCTTTTCAAACAAAAATTATTAAGAATTGAAACATTGAAGGACACGAAATTAATCCTTGAATTTAAAATAGTAAGCAAGTAATGAAAAGCATAACGTACTAGAACGTCCGAAATCGTTTATTATAAACTAATCAGCGGTTGTCGGTTATAAATATCGGCTTTTCGTTTTATACATGCATTGACATTTCTACACTTATCTATACCTCCTGGCCTCCAAATCGATGCTATCGTATCAGTATCGTATCATCGAGTAGTAAAGATATTTCCCCGTCTTTCTATACTCCGCCAGCAGATCGGCTGCTTCCGATTTTGGCATAGATTTTACCTTGCTCATACAGGTCACTATCGTGTCTTGAATACGGGGCAACATTGTACGACCTTCTCCGCAAAGGTACAGCTTGGTAGCATCATCAAGCAACAGTTGTACCAGTTCTTCCTTTCGATCCTCTATGATATCTTGAACGTACTTGTACTGGCTGTCCTCATCCCGCGACGATGCTACGTGCAATCGATCCAACACACCGGCTTGCATAAAACCCTTCAGCTCGTTCTCGTACAAATAGTTACGGTCTTGATATCGGCAGCTGGTCAACAACCAAGCGGATCCCATCTTTGTTTTCCGGTTGGAACTCTTTGCCTGCTTGCGATACTCCAGAAACCCAATGTACGGCGTCACTCCTGTGCCGGGTCCGATCATAATTATGTTCCGCTCGAGATCTTCCTCGCGGTAGTTAAAGACTGGTTTCAGCTGACGCAGATACATGTACAGATACTTATCCCACTTGCCCGGATGCAGCAATTTGCTCTCGAGCATGTGCGTCGTAATGCCAACTTGCCCATCGTTCAGCATAGCAAACGCGATGCGGATGTGATTCTCCCGTCCGTAGCTCGCAATGGTGTAAGGTCTTGCCTGGAGCCGTGGCAAATGTTCAATCAGCATCGCCAACGGGGGTCTACACGTGGCAACGTATTTGAGCACGTGAAGGAAGTTCATTTCGTTCTTGAGAATCAGCTCATTGTAGAGGTTCGAACCTTCCTTTGATGCTAGGATTTCGAGCAAGCGTTTTTCACACTCGTCCGCCGTATAACTAGCCATCGCAAGAAGCAACCCTTTGCGAGGCGTTATTCGAATATCCAAACACTCCGACAGGAGCCGCCGAGGCGTGACGTACTTCGGCACGTAGTGTGGCAGCTCGGGGTTTTTCTTCTTTACCGGTTTCGCAAGCTTCACTTCGTACGTTTGGTCGGCCGATTCGAGGAGATGTAAACGGTCCAGAACGTAGTCGACTTCGCTGGCCAAGTTGTAAGTGAGAAGGCCAATAGCATCACCGGGGAAATATTCCTCTTCCATATTCTGAAATTCATGAAAAAATGTATTAAAGTATGTTGATAATCGGTAAAGCATATTTCTCGCTCACCGGAGGAAGCTTTATTGCGGCTTCGTACACCGTTTTAATGTCCTCCCCTTCGGCCAGTACGCGATAGTGCAGAATGCTTGTTTTGTACACATTGCTCGAGCCAAACGGTTGCCGTGTGGTGCTCTGCAGGTGGTCCGAAGGCTATAGACAGACGAAAAGAAACAACGTACGATTGAAAAGATGGGATCGTATAGCTTTCCCCCCCATGCAGCCTCTTACCACTTGTCCACTTTCGGATGGATTCGTCTCGATGAAGGATGCTGGGAGTTTACTGAGCGTCAGCGGTGTTGCTTTAAACTGCTCTAGAACATTCATATTCGTGTAGTTTGTTTTGGTGGCAGAATGGAGATGTTTATGGATTTAATTTTTAATTACGACTACCCCAAAAATTATTCTTCTACGATTGGATGGGATGATTTTTCATGTATAAATTAATCGTAAAGATACGTTTGTTCACTTCCAAGGTATAAATAACAAATGCACTGTGTGTCATCAGGATAACCGAGCAAACCACTGAGACATAACATTAGCAATGCATCGATTCACGTCCAGAATCAACGTAAATTACAATATGCCCTACTGATGAGCTTTCGTCACTTAATTGAAATTTGCAGTATACTTTTCGAACAACTATTTAAATAAGGTTTACAATAGTTACTTTCTTGAAATACTGTAGTGAAATAACAGCGCGCTCGGTCTGACGAAATGCGTGAGTGGTGGACGCGTTATTATTCGGTAGCTTTTTTTTGTAAATAAAGTCATCAAATATTGTGCGAACCTTGGTCACGACGTACAGACGTCAACATGACAGGCACGATAGAGGGGTAGGAATGTACCGGATTGAATGCTTTAATTCTTACCCCTACGAATAATTTGAAACGTATTGTGAAATAACTGTTATAATGAAAAAAGAAATAAGCACGTGTCGCCTTATTAAGCTGCTTAACATAAACTGATTTAGCTGATAAACATAATTATATCGAAAATCATCAGTATTATTGATATTTATGAAATATTTAATAACAGATAATTTAATTATGCTAACAATGCTTATGATATCAAATGGCGGGAAGATCTTCGTGAACTTTTTTTCCAGCTTACGCGCATTTCTACTACATGTTACGCACGCTGGGTAAAGAAGACGATTGCGCCAAATTTTATCAAATCAATCAATCGCTTCAATCGAACCTCATTCCAGTTGATTGGCTCCCGTCCGACGGAAGGCGATGGAGGATGATATTAGATACCCTTTTTTTCGTTAAAAAATCATGCATTCAGTCTCACACACACACTCTTTGCTCATTCGATCTCTACCAACAAATGATCCATAATCCACGATCGATCGGAAACATAACACACTGATCACACAGGCAGTGGAAAATTAAAATCATGTGCCAATTATCTAATTGATCGCAGAAGATGGATAGGCTGATTATTGGTCTCCTCCCGTTTTTTTTTTTTTTTTTTTTTTGAGGGCTACAATCTTCAAACTTACCCAACCGAAGCATCTGTGTGTCGGACAGTGTGGTTTACATTTATGGAAAAATTGATGAAAATGAAAAGTGGTGTCCCACCAACCAAAAACCGTAAAATGGAAAGGTATTGAAAGGGTGCGAAAGTAAAAAAAAAAAACATAACCGACACTATCCACACATCAACGGATGTCTGTGTGTGTCCCCGTTGATACGCGATTTGCGCTCGGTTGGGTTGAATTGAAGAGATAAGGGCTGGAAAACATCTTCAAACATCCGAATGACTGAAAAACACCCCGCGCAGGCGGTGTGATTGGAAGATATTTTGAAGAGCAGCTTGGTAGATTGTGTCCTGACGTAACGGAAGTGTAACTGGCCTGTAGTCTAACGTCATCGGTCCAACGCCATCGGTTCGATGGTTTAATGCAGATTCATTCGAAAGGGCTCACGCGCCACGGGTCAGCGGAAAACCTTTTTGAATGAATGCTGGCGTGTCCATTGGGGGAATGTTAGCAGATGATTTTTTGTTCCGTTTGAATGACCACGCTGGATGCTGGAGATTGCACTTTGGTGCGCTTCTCACTAGAATAATAGTCAAAGATTAGATTCAGAGGCAACTTTTAAGGGTTTAAACTGCTTTTATTTTCAATTCACATTTCCTTAAACGAGCAAGCTCTTATGTGGGCCATTACAGTGCGATATAAATTAAGCGTGCTACGCATTGGCAAGCAGCTCAACGGCACTACCACTTCCCTTGATTGTGCAACCGAGTTTGTGTGCGTTTCGGTCAGCTGTGTGTTATTTTCACACCAAGAATGAAACCGTTCATTGCAATTAATTATTATTGCAAAATAATTGCAATGAATAAATAATTTGCCCTGACCACGGTACACGTACACCTTGCTGCATTTCTGGAGAGTTTTTGGCATAATTTAAAGCACTCCAACATTACACGGTTGGACAAGGAAATGGGTCCATCTATGCTGGTGGAATGGAAAAGCAATGAGCCGTGTCTCATAATGTGCGGGGATCTCTCATTCTTTGCGGGGATGCTCCACCAAAGTGGAGGTCTTTTGTTGGACGGCTAATTTAATTAATTTTACACTCTTATTTAACAACGTCCCCCATCCCCCCCGGCCCCATCCCATCCCGCTCAGCTTATTACCGGTTAGGTACATTTAGAGAAATCACTTTCATTTTTCTCATAAGTTGTGATTTACACAGTTATGCTTTGAAATGCTCACATCACGTATCGCTATTTGTTTATCTAAAAGAAGAAAAGACATGTGTATCTTTATTGGTGATAGCAAGAAAAACCACACAACTGCCAAATACATTAGGCGAGGCATCAGTTGCGATCATTAGTAGCACTGCTGGAATGATGGTGACGCAGTGATAAAGTGTTGACTTGTGCAGCCTTTTGATGTTGTACATGAGCACAACCAGTCACTTAAGCATTTTCAATTTGGTACTGTTGAATATTTTATTATTAGTTTGCTGAAGCTGAAGTACGTGAAATACAGAGACCAATTGAGTGGATTTGCTGCTTCTTCGGAAAAATGTTTTTTTTTGCTTTTTTCAAACTTTTCATAAATCCAATAATAAATATCTACGAAATACACTGCCCCCGTGTTAAAGAAGAATTCTATGCTCTTGAGCGTCTTTCCTTCCAATCGCTTCAAATAGAAGGTGCGAATCTAATTATCCTTGCCTCAGACGGCAATTTTGATTGCAGATTTGAAAGTAACTTTAAATCGATATGGTAGCAAATAGCACAAAATAAGCCCCAATTTCTGCTTGGTGTCTTAAGAATTGGGTCATCAGTATCGATCATCTAGCAGCACATTGGGTGGAACGAGAAACGTGATACAATTTCTACCAGATCAGGTATCGTACACGTGTACGTGATAAGATCCAAAAACGATAATACAATGTTCCAACTATCCTATCCAACCAGACACGTTGAAGGCATAATTATGCTGCACCGATCATAACAATCGAAACTTCACAATATTTGGGCAAATGTTACGAAACTCATCCATCCGCACCAGCATCATTATCATCATCCTGCTTGTCGTACAACCATCATTAATCAAGTACTTCCCCGGGATAAGCATTTACCGCGTGTTAACCATTGCACCAACCGCCGCGGTTAAGTGTTTTCTTTTGTTGCTTCTTCCACCGATTGTCCAAATTGTGCACCACTTTGAAGTGGCAGGAACTGTCCAAACTGTGTCTGGAGGGTGGAGCGTTAATCTGGGTGTTGCGGTGTAACGAATGTTAAGAGATGGGAATTAAGGAACTTCACGAATCGAACTCAATCACGTGTGGCACACTATCAGTTGAATGGAAAAATCGTAGCTGTATCGTATGTGTTTTCTTTTTTTCTCTCTCTCTCTCTCTCTCTCTCTCTCTCTCTCAATCCATTTTCATACACTGCATGGGTGCGCGGTGACGGCTCGGGACGACAATGCGCACCGTACGGATGCGCCACACGCCGCGGGGTTGCGCAATAGGATAAGCAGCAGCCCTCATGTAATCGTTCATCCCTTTGGCACTTTGGGTTTTCCAGCTGGTACGTTTGTTCGTTG
>KB696983.1:0-10892 GCA_000349165.1 Anopheles christyi | reverse complement strand
GCCTGCTAATGCGCGCTCTCAGGGACTACGCACGCATATTCTAGTGCACAACTGATTCGTCATGGCAACAGTCTATGTGAACTGTAATTAATAGTCATCACACTTTACTGTTACAAGCCGCATGTAACCACGATGAGACAAAGGAGCAGATGCGTTAAAACATCTTTGTTATATCCTCTCTCTCTCTCTCTCTCTCTCTCCCTCCCTCTCGCGCTCTGAGTGATACTTACAAACCAGTCGCTTAAATGCTGCCGGACTCAAACCCCAATCGTTCACCACCAACTGCTCCAAGAGGTTCCGATCGTATTCGCCAAGCATTTCCTTCGAGTCATCGCTTTGTTCCGACATGGTGCGTGCCGGGAAACAACACACCGTCTTTTCAAACTAGTTTTTCGCTTGTCACAAGAACTAAACACCGCTTACTTAATGTAGAGGCAAAAAGAAGGTTTTCTTTATCGGATTCACCACACACTGTTGCTAGAAGATCACAGCGGCCGTTGCTGCATTTACATTCATGATGGCGTAGATTTACACTTCTATCTGGCCTGGACTCACTCGCCTAGACTATCTTTCACTTAACATCAATTATCTTGGAGAAGTTCTCGTTCCCCGCCGAACGGTTCGTTTGCAGAGAATATGTGCGCCAACAACAAGCGCCCCGAACTCTGTTGACGGGCCGAGTAGAACTTCAAAACTGACAAATGGTACACGATGCGGGTATTAACTACTCTCTCTCTATACGGTTTGCCTGGCTGTGCACCACTACTACACACTGCCTCCGGTTGAATGACAAACAACCCTCCAAAAGGGGCCACAACACCACGGATGAGCGCGAAACGATTGAATTGAGTTCTTTTCAAGTACGTAGAATAGAAAGATTACTTTAACGTTACCATGCCGGAGAGACATACACACAGCCCGAACACAGACACAGAGACACACGGCAAAGGGACGACGAGACCAACCGACCGGGTCTTAACACACCACATTCTACTTGCTGCTAGCTCGCCTCGTGATGCGCCATCCCTTTCTAATACCCTCTACCGACCGATGGATGATGGCGTGTGTTGGTTGCTCTCGGATTGTCGATTGTCGTTTTAGAGGTATGGTTGAGGTTTTTCAGCATAATATGTGCCTCACTGTGTGTTTTCCCTACCCTTGCTGCTGCTGCTGTACCGGTTCGTGTTGCTTCTCGTACCAAACCCCCTTTGCGTGCGCGCCCGCCCGTTGCCGTCTCTCGCCGCGCCGAACCGTATAAGATGGGGTTTCAAAAGGAGGAAGAGGTAAAGAGCAAAAAGGAAACCTCGAACTGAACCTCCTTTATTCTTCCCGTATGGTAAAAGGCGAAGAAAACGAGTCTCTACCAGCCGAGATTGTTGGCTTGGTTTGACTTGGTTGGTTGGTTAATGTTGGTTTGTTGGATGCTCAAAAATAACTTCGAGGTACAACAACACAGCACAAAACGGAGAGAATGTGGTTTTTTACCCTCCACCGACAGACACGCGGCGGCAGCAACTGTCTTGATGACTGTACGGTTAATGTACGCGCCCGATATGCGTTTGTTTGGTAGTCTCCGATATAATGTTGGAAAACGATATGTGTGCGACGCCAAGGAACGCCGATGTCAACCCCTTGTACGGAAACATACGCTCTTACTACACTACTAAACTGTACCAGCACCACTTCTACTACTACTACTACTACTACTTATCGGTGCTGTGCGTGTTTGCTTGCTGCTGTCCGTTTCGTTTTTGGTGAAGCTTCTTGAGCGAATTGATGGATGATGGCGTAGAGAATAGGACAAAACGTCGTGGAACAACGCTAGACCCCTTGCCTTAGTGGGGAAGAGAAAGGGGACGACGGTGGCAGAGCAAAGCAGAGCATGATCATCGGCAGCAGGACGAAAACTGTAACTCGAGTGAGAGAGGAATGCATCACAGGAGGCACTGACATTCAAACCGGCTAGAACACGGTGTGAGCGAGCGTGTGAGTGAGAGAGAGAGAGAGAGAGAGAGAGTGACAGCACCAACCGCAAGGGCAGGGCATGGAAGGATGGAGTGAGATTGAAACAAAAGGCGAGAGAAATCCGATTGGAAAGATGGCACATACCCCGGACAGCATGATGTTGGTAAATCGAAACGAAACAGCAACGGAATCAACCATCTCCAATAATGCTTTTTAAGTGTCTGGTTGCTGCCCCGAGCATGACTAGCCGCCTCCGTAATGGGAGTAAGCGAATAGGCGATCAATAAACATCAGTGGTAGAAGGGGTAATAGAGAAAGAGCGGGAGAGCGAGAGAGCACGATTAAGCATGAGATAAACAGATGCCAGTCGGTTACAATCGGAGAAGCATAAGAATTAGATGAGTGATGAGAGCAGCGGAGGGACTTAGATAGTGAAACATGATCGCCATGTTTAGCCATGCGAGCGTACAAACCAGTAGAGCTGCACTTTTATTATGCTTATTGTGTAAAAAAAAAACGGGATAAACTCGAAGAAATTTAGCAAAGAGGTTTATACAATTTGTAATTCGTTTTAGCAAACAATCTAGAAGCTGACGATTAAAGAATGACAATTGGTGTGCGCAACGAAAACACGATGAAGCAAACGTCTCATAGAGCATATGCGGGGAGAATATGGATTGGAATAGTAAATAACCAAAGGCAGCACAACAACACGGCTCGAGCGAAACAATTATGCGAGAAAGACAAGCAAGAAAGGGAGGATAGAGAGAGAAAGAGCGCGCACAAGAATAACCCTTTTCCATGGTTCTTGTCCATAATCCTCATCCCGTTTCTCCTCCTTTCCCTCACCTGTATAGTGTAAAGGTATGCGTAGCTAGGAGGAATAGGAGGAGGAGGAGGACGAAGGTGGTGACACTTGGGGAGACAAGAAAGGGCGCTGCGAATGTTAAATTGATTGTACATCTTGGCTTGGCTTCCCATACATGTCCATACAATACACACTTATGCCCTTGTTGAGTTTGTTTGTGTTTTTACACACATTCTGCAGAAGGGGAGAGAGAGGGTTGTTGCCCAGAAGCTGGGCGTTTGATTCCGCAGTGGCAACCAACTACCATCGTAGACATGTGTGTGTGTGTGTTTCACTCTCTTGGAATATGATTGTAATGAAGATGGCCAAACGGCTCGGTTGCTGGCTTTGGCTGGTAAACGGTTGACAATACAGTACGTTGAGATCACATTCACACTTGGATTGTTTTTTTTTCGTTCAGTTAGAAGAAGATCTTACCACCCCATGAACAACCCCCGTTTTAAACACAATCTGGTGGATGGGGTGAGCCAGAAGAAGGATAGCACGTAGCACTTCAGATACCGCGCATACCGCATCCCGTAAGTGGAATAAAGACCACTCCAAACGATCATCATGATTGAAGGAGGCGGAGGAGAAGATGGTGGTGTGTTTGGTGTTTTTGAGTCCACGATTGAAATTGAAATGCTCTAACGGGAGTGAGTGAGTATTGAGTGCAGGTTGTACGGCCACATACTTACCGCCCCGCCTCAAAAACAGGCTGCCCGCCTTCTGTCGGTCCCATTGCTGGTGGTAAAGATGGGTAAAAAAAAAAAAGACACGCAAACCTCGGCAGCTAAGCGCATGGGGTTGGTTTTGAAATCGTAATTGACAAAATATGATTCTATTTATGGTACTCAGCATCTCCATCTCGTGCATGTACGTGCATCTAACTTCAGCACTTGGAGCAATGTTTTTGAACCGCATCCAAAAGCCGGATCAGGGAAAAAATCGGGGTGTCAAAAAACAATAATTTGCCACAAGCGGTAACCACACGATGAGATCTCGTTTGGTAATTTAGATTTAATTAGCTCGTTTGAGTGGGTAAAAATAAAGTTTCCTGAATTTGTAAAAAAAAAAATACAAACATTGTTATCAAATTCATCAATGACGGTTCTTAGTAGCCATTGGACTTACTTGCCTTCAGAACAGCATCACTACGGACGGAAAGGACTCTGTAATCTGTTCGGCTGTTGTGTTCATCCTCGTTTCGTATCATGCGCAATAGCGCAACCTTCCATAAGGACACAGGATGGAATATTCACAGGCGCGCACTTCATATTGTTGGTGAAAAAAAAACCTTCATCATCAGTTTTTGTTCCACACTAGAGAGAGAAAAAGCAATACTGGAGTGTCACCCTCGCATACAAGCACATCTCCGCTCGAGCTACCAGTTATCCTGCGTGGTGGTGTACAGTGTTAAAATGGCCAGCAATAAGAAACTAAGCACCAATGGAGAATAAACCTTTTTCTTTGAAAGTAGTAACGTTTTAGTTTGCAAATCACTAAAGTGCAATGTTAATATTAAAGGGAAAGTAACGAGAAGACGACGTGTGTATGTGCGTTGTTGAGGGCTGTGAATCTGCAGCGTCAGAAATGGCAACTAGCAATGGATCGATAATCGTGAAATTAAAACCATCTAAACCATGGTGTCGAATCGCCAGCAGGAAAGAAATGCCACCGTACACAGCGGGAGTGCGTTGGGCGAACAGAATTTTCAATCATGTGACAGTGGTTATGCTGGCGGAGGAAAAATAAAACCTAGCTAGGATGGACACCCCAATGGCAAACACCGGAGAGTAATCAGTATGGAGATGAGTAAAAGCAAATTAGTAAAGGATACCTCCGGCGCCTAATTTGATGCCAAAAACGACGAAACAAATAATCAGCGCCATGTGAACGTACAGCTCATTGTGCCCACTAAACAAATCACTGAAAAGTCTTCCATCATAGAATCCCAACCAGTTGGGATTTGTGTGTTTAGCGCTTAAGTAACTAGTGTAAGAGGTGTGTTCGATTAACGGGACATCGATCTTCCCAAATCGTCTATAATAAGTGTAAATCCAATCCAACTGTCTTCCAAGAAAGTTGAAACGTAGTAGATAAAGTTAGCATTTATCCACATTTGGAAAAGCAATATTACTCGATAAATCAACGTCTTCCGTAGAACTAATTAGACACTGAGAACAAACTCCTCCAAGGACAAACGATGAAGAAAAAACTCTCACCGGCAACGAAATTTCGACGCCGCTTGGCCGCGATGAAAAAGAAAAGCGCCGCCGCCGCAGGTAACAACAGTACGGGCGGCCCATTTCTCAATCGAAAACAACCGAAGGAACAGTTCTTCGAACATGACATCCGTTACAATGTGGAAGAGTCACTACTGCAGCAAAACAACAACCTCGAGAACGGTATGGATCCACCGGACTCTTCCACTTATCCGGAGAATGCTGCAAGGATGTCCAACTTTTCGCATCGCCAAATGTCGTCGCCAATGGGTGCTTCATTTTCACGTTCCTCATCCGAATCATCCGTGACGGAGCATGCCCGATCTGTCCAATGTGGGTCGGAAAGGAAAATAAAATCAGCCGTACAGCTGAACGATGCCAGCGTTACCCCATCGAAAGGAAAACAACGCATTCCTGCGGCTAAGAGCGCCATGTTTGGACGTAAATATCGTCGAACGAATAATGCTAAGGGCCGTCAGGTACGCCAGGTCAACATGATTAACTGGAACAATCGAAAGATGCTGCTAAAGCTACAAAAACAGCTCCGACTGCAAGGACTCTGCCTGTCTACCCTTTCGGTGGATGAAAACAACGGTGGTGAAACCCCCCAGCGTAACGCGGAGATGGCAGACATGCTCAATAACGCTGGTGCTAGTGCCGGTATTATCGATGCTGGCGGTGGTAGTGGTGGTAGCGGATGCTACTGCCACTGCGCATGTGCAGCAACACTTCCGGTGGGTACCGGTAAAAATCACGAACCAGCACCACACGGCCATGCAAGCAGCTACCTTGAGAAGGATATTTGCATTACACGACCAACGAGCGGTGGGCGAATTTCACGACCACGTCATCAACCAAACAGCAGCAGCAGTTTTCAGTCAGCGGCGGCCGTACATCGTGCGTCTCACCGTCATAACCGAAATCAGGACGCCGTGTTGGCAGTGTCCTGCGGCGGTACCAAGCATAGGTCCTACCAGCGCCACCACCACGTTCAAGACGATTCCACTTCGCAGTCGTCGTCGTCCTGTGGTTCGTCGGAAATTATTTCGTGCCAGGCTCGGAAGCTGGACTACTACCACGACGAAGCAGAACGTAATGTCAGACGGTCACAGCAGTTGAGTTGTCAGAATCGGCACCAATATCTGGTACCAAAGTCAGAGCTACTAGTGCGAGACACGCGTGAAAATTGTAGCAGTTTTCAGCCGCATCATCAGCATCATCTACCCCACAATCCTCATCATCATCATCAAAAGTTTTGCATCCGTACTACGACCGCCTCTGCCGCCGCCGCCGCCGCCGTCAGTATTCCGATTTGCATGCAAGCAATGCATAGCGTTGTGAGGTAATAAACCGTGTGTGAATCAAACGACGTTCCCTTAGTGATTGTAGAATTCGGCAGACACTATTAATCGACACTGTAAAACTAGCAATATCAAAATATGGACGATGTTACATTTTCTGCATTGGTTTAATTTGCTGGGGACTTACATCACCGCAAATTGCAATACGTTGGCATTGTACCGTTTTGTATGTGTTCGATTACAATTAGTGTTTTTATTGGGTAATAAAAATACAACCATACTTAGACCATAAACCCTTCGTACGGCCGTACGCCTTAACGAGAAGGTTAGTCGATTCCTTTCAGCCTTAACGAAGTCTAGAGCCGGAGATGGAAGATAATATTTACCATAGGGTACTTTCAGTAATGGGACTATTTCAGAAGAAATGGACCATAAACACGCAAGACATGATGGCATGGCATGGCACGGATGCCACACTCTATGAAAAATAGCTCGTTTTCATATGGCTTGCCTTTTTCCGTACATAACATAAGCTAATGTTTTTTTGTTTTTTTTTTCCTTCAATAGTGTACGGGAAACACATCACATCGCCCAGGCTCAGCAGGAAAAGAACGCCAAGCTGCGGGAAGCGTTCGGGATCTCGCAGTACTTCGTCGAGGGTACGAGCTTCGACCAGGATCGGAAAGCGAAGGAAGATCTCGCCAAATCGGAAGCCCTGCAAAAGGAGCTGGCAGAAAAGGAGAAGGCCAAAGAGATGGAGCGAGCGAACCGGAAGCGGTACGCGCTCGTACGTACACCGTCCCCGGAAAAGGAAGCCGGCGGCGGTGATCGTAACGGCAAGCAGCAGCGAAGGCGCGGTAGCTCCAACGACGAGCGCGAGGAAGGCGAGCACGAGGATGAGGATGATGAGAATGGTGGAGGTGGTAACGGTAGCAATGAACGCGATGGTAAGGTGAATTCCAAATCGGCGTCCGGTGGAATGCGCCGTGATAAGGAGGAGAAGAAGAAGAAAAAGAAAAATGCACGAGATGTGTAAGTATTATACGCAAAACGATGCAAAACGCTGCAAAACGGTAGCGGAATATGTGTTCCGTTTTGAAATAGAGTAATTTATTCAATATGTACCCTTTTTATTTTATTTTTAGATCTTCCAGTCCGGAACGCAAAAAAGACAAGAAGAAGAAATCAAAGAAAAACAAAAAAGAAAGGTAATTATGAAAATTTAATAAACTCTTTTCTACAAAATCGTATTCCAGTCAATTACAAAATGAAGCTGTTGATGGAAAAAACGGACGTTGGAATGGATTTATATACATTTGGGCAGTGTAAAGGAAATGTGCTAAATTTCTTAGTGTTTCTCAAAAAGGCATGTCGGTGTTTTGTGAATTGAAGTAGCGCGTTGTATAATTTTATTAAGTTTACATGGTAAACTGTAAAAGATCAATGTGTGTACTGTCGTTTAGATTAAAGTTGTCACACGAAGCCTAGCAACATGCTTGATAAGAAACGTTGCGTTAGACGTTAGGAAAAAGAATGCACAAACATAATTGGAAAGTTATACCCTTTCGAGTTTCGTGTAAGAATGGTGGCCGGTATGCCATAGGGTGCATTGGCATTGATCTACTAAAACCTTCTGGGTGTTTGTAACACAAGTATTGTTCGAAATGCATCTTTTGTGTAAATTGTTGTTATTTTCAAAATACTAATCTCTCATCATCTCTCTATCTTACCATTTTCTCTCATTTTTATTTTTGCTCTCGAAACACTACTACTACACTCCTCTGTCTTACCGAATGTGCGCGCGTCCAAACATGTTGTGTGTATTCTTAAAAACACAACAAACCAAAACTAAATTACTCATACTCTTCACAAAAACAAAACGTACGTGCATTTCACCATCGCCGGCAAATCCAAACTGCCAACAAAATTCGTGCAAATCTAATATGACCATTGAAAAAAAATCTATCTACACGCACACGCAAATGTTTCAATCAAAATACAAACAAAAAACTATCCAAAAGTAAACTAAAAAAAAAAACATTTTATCAATACTATCACGCGCTCTAGTTGGTAAGTATTTGTGCTGTGCCTGCCTTTTAATATAAGTTTTCCGTATTGTTCTCTCTCTCTCTCTATCGTTATGGTTTAAGTTTTACTTCATTTCACATTGTTATGCGGGTCTCCTTCCCTATTAAGTTGTGGAGCCGCTGCACAATACCAACCAAATAGGAGTCATTTTCCGTTTATATTGATTGTATTGCGTGTTTCAAATCTAGAGTAAAAGTTACATCTCAACTAATATTAGCTTATGCTTTGTTTAGCAAAAAGCGCTGTCATTGCATTATATGATCATCTTTAAATGCTAACTTTTGTTTGTGAGACTCACGAACAATTTAGTTCGGTATGATATGGAATACAATAATGATGATAAATAATATGAAAAGTCTTAAAATTCAATATTCCAGTAAATCATTTGATTGTTAGTTTTGCTCCTAAAATGTACTTATACATATCTTAGTTGCTTATTGCTTGGGGCTATAACTATATAGTAATTGTTTATCTTTTTCATTAAACGATCGTCTCATTCTTTTATATTTTTTTTTTGTTTCGGTTACCTTTCAAATGCATCGTATTAGTTTAGTGCTGTTGTGGGCGTATGATAATTTAGCGAACCAGAACTAGGGTTTTGTTCCGAACTATGTTTCCCAATTTGTTAACCGCAGAAAAAAAATAGAAAAAAAACAGGAAATATTTCTTATTTTATTCTTTTTTCTCTCCTTTTTTCCACCAAAAGACAGACCAATAATATGAAGAAAATATATTTAACATGATGGAAAGGTAAAAATTAATTATTCCCTTTTAAAACCGCTGCGATTTCTGTTTACTACATTTAACAATAATTTACACTCTTCAATGACTATTACTATTTGCTCTCTACTTTCTTCTATGTTCAGATCTATAAATGTGATTGTGGTTTTACTTCATTCAGTATAATGTTTACAAAAGAAAAAATGAAAATTCAACAGTTAATACACATGACATAATAAAAAAAACAGCAAAATGATAGCAGATATTGAATGCAATCCTTAATAGCTGGTGAAATGTAGTGAACATAAACCAGCAACAGCGTCACGCTATTTACATTTTTGCGCTATGATTGGTTTTTATCCTGCTACACTGCGTGCGTGGTGCCCTCTTCCGCAGTATTATTTTTGGTATGAGCATTTACACATAACTTGTGCAATTTTATTTTTGGTAACATTTGTCCTAGAAATAAAAACGTTTAGGAAAGTAAAACTGATTTCTAATGTTCTACATTAAATTTGATTGTTTTTTTTTATTGGGACAACTTATTCCAAATTTGTATGCTAGTGATGCACCATAGCAATTTTTATTTTAATGCTTGTTCAACTATTATTACTCACGACAAGTTTTATGATAATGTATTCATTAGCGTGTTCTAAAATGATATCATAAGTTATCCATCCGACAGGGCTTACCAATATATGATTGCGTCCTTTCTTGAAGATTTGCTAAATGGCAGATTATTATTTGACCAACTAATTTCAAAAACGTTAGCCACTGTTCGTCAACATGGTATTATTTTACGGACCCCGGTTATTTTACGGTGTTTATTCGTTACTACAACACAGATCGGACACAGTCTCATGCAGCACGCTGCATGAGGTTTTCAAATGGTGTGCGCTGAATCAGCGGTTTTGTTCATGCTATTATATATCTTTCTCATTTTACCCGTAAAACACAGGGATTGGAGAATGTCCTCTTTCTGTAAGCCCGTTTCCCTTCTGATGCTAATATATTTTTTCGATTATTTTTTTTCCTTTTATTTTTTGGTTTTGATCGAATCGGACACACATACACACACTTTTGGATCTTCAAAAATTTCTTCACCTGATTGACAACCGAAGAACGAAGAAGAAACACTCGAAGAAATCTCATCGTGACGACGATAGTGATACGTCCGATTCAGAATCAGATTCCGATTCCAAGAGTGAAGCATCCTCGGATTCGGAGCGGGAAAGCAGCAGCAAGCGGAAGAAGAAATCTTCGAAGAAGGACAAGGTAAGACAATTCTACGCACTTACCATTTACCATTTTGTACGCAGTTGTTTGTAACATTGATAACATAATATACTAACTAACCATAATGCGCTTTTCCACACCAATCTAACACCCCTCTGTGCCCGATGTGAATAATCTCTGCTCTGTATACCTTATGTACGAGACATTAAAACCAGGAAACGAACCCAAAAGGCATAGCTTTTAATTGCACGATCATTAGCAGTATCTTGTATCACAATATGCATAATACTTTCTTTTTTCACTCTCTATCTCTCTCTCTCTCTCTCCCTGTCTCTGTACTTCTATGTACAACACTGTGTCGTCATTTGCTTCTAAATTATATTTTACACATTTCCTCCAACGATATGTTGTTTACGTTGATGCTAGAAAAATATGCGCTTTAGTTACGAATTTGCTAAATTGATGAAGCAAACTACTTCCTAAAATATACTACCGAAACAAAGATTTCTA
>KB696982.1:0-31338 GCA_000349165.1 Anopheles christyi | reverse complement strand
CGCAAAAATGTAAATCTACTGTAAGAACCCCATGCTAAATAAAAAAAAACATACACACAAAAACCGGAATGCAATACCATCAACTGATTTGTCAAGTAACGCATTTAACGACCCTCCCATTGCCATAAATCCTCAAACTTAAAAAGCATAAAAGAATGCTTGAACTGATGCCAACTCGAAAGCGATATCCAAAGCGTCACGTAGTACGTACATTATAGCTAGCAGCAACAAAACTGTCCTCTTCAGAAAGAAGGGTTCTGTGCTGCACATCTGTCTGGGATGTGCATGATTGCAGCAAACATTTGCATCCAACATGGCCGATAGTGCATTTGGCTCGTAATTTTTTGTTGTTGCTTCACTCCCCTTTTTGGTGTCGAGGCCCTGTCGAGTACTGAGATTTTCAACCGATCAATTCTGCCGTACAGTGAATGTGTGTATGTATGTGATCCCTAAACAAACAAGCACTTCGGTACGGAAAAGCTTTGCCCATCGAAAATTGGAAAGAAAACGTGCGCGCCAGCACTTACCCCGCTGCCAATGTTTTTCCTAACGCTTTTTCAACAACAGAGTGCGCTCTCTCGTATCAGCAATAACCCCCTTTCAATAAAAAGAAATCACGATGGAGTATGTGTACGTTTGTTTCGGGCGTAAAATAAAAACGTTATGTTAACACCGTGGCTTAGGACCACGTATCAGATGTATGTTGTTTTCAAGCCTTTTTTTTGCCAACCCAACCCAAAAGAAGGGACAAAAAAACGGCTCTCCTCCAGCAGCAGCAGCAGCTGCTACAACAGTTCCGAATTACGTTTCCCTATGCCGTTGCCTCTCAATGGGTGTCACACACTAGCCCAAAAACTAGCGAATAATGGGCCACAAAGCGGCAACGATCACACCTCAATTTAACTGTCATTTTCCCTACGCTTTTCTCTCCTTTTCGTTTTTCGGAAAAAGGGCCACGGCATACAAGTTAACACAGAAGGGAAGGGGAAAAGGGCAAAGTAGGCCCTGCAAAACGTTGAACCGACTCATACTACTAGATGCCTACATGAAACACACACACACACAAAATGGATGTTCGTTGTGTCAAAGGGAAAAAAGGGACTCCGAAGCCATAGCGCGTTTCGTTCCAGCTTGACAGTTCCGGTTCCGGATTGGATGGGCGCAATAGACATACGAGGAAAAGGTAAAGCCGGACAGTGTGTTAGAGGGATACATTGTTTTTTTGTTCTTCAATTTTTCCTTCAGCTGAGGTTACGTAATGTCGGCCAAAGGGGACATCTTCTCATTGTCATTGAGCGGTGATTGATATCTAATTGATATTGTCGTAGCCAAAAGCGCTCCTGTCGCGCCGGAAGTTGTAAATCAACCAAAACCCGGGTGGGTTCCCATGTTCTATTGGGCTCGTTGATGTAACCGATCGCCGAAATGGGAAACGATTACGAATCGATTTGGCGTGTGTAATTGGTTGGTGGCGTGTTGTCGGCTAATTGTTTTCAAAACCCGACTGTAAGGATGTGGCATGTGCCTGTCCGTTTTTGGGCGTTTCAAAGATGGAACAGGCAGCTGGTCATTGTTGGGCTAGCAGTTTGAAAAGCAGACGACCAGCTGCTAGTTGTGGTCAAATGGATACACCATTGATTTCCAATTGAAGGTGTGAGTGGAAGTCACCGTGGGACGGAGACTACATTAATAATTACTTTGAGACCCAACAAAAGCTGTTGTTTGTAAGGTTAATCCACCCAATCAATATCTTTGCTTCCCTGGGATCTTCTAATCTAGTGCAATAACACTGACGGTAAATAGATTGAAATCGAGCTGGGATCAAACGTGGATATATGCCTGAGGAGTGCGTACATCTTCCCGGAAGACCCCAGGAAATAAATTCCCAAATATTAGCTTAGACCTTGTAATCCTCCAGATATGTATACCACTTACCAGTTAGTGTATTGCAGCTTTCGTACGGCCAGGAACGTCCACCAAACAGTGCGTGACTCGGCGGTGGCGTATGATGCGCATGATGCAGATGCGTCGCATGATGCAGATGATGATGTGCCTGATGGTGTGGATGATGATGGGCAGGTAGGTGGGGCAGATGGGCACCGGGATGCAATGACGGATATCCAAAGCGGGCGTGCAAATCTTCCGCTAGACTTTGGGTTGATCGCAAACTGCCAAACGGTGGTGGCTTGCTGCCCTCATCGCCACTCGTTGCCGATGGGCTGGTACGATCGGTCGCACTTTCCATCATTCCCCTACGGCCCTCGGGTCTACTGTCATCGTCACTGTTCACAACGCTGCAGCCATGCAGATCCGGATTGCTGCTAGTGTCCTCTTGCGACAGTGTCGTACCGCTGCGTCGCGTTAGTGAACGATCTGGGCAGGCGACAGAATCGGCCGCACCCGAGTCATCCTCATCGTCTGCCTCGTCCGCATCCTGATCGCGGGATCGGTGCAGTGCAACGGTATCATCGATCGAGCTGGAACTTTTTCGTTTTTTCGTTTGCTGCAGCTGCTTCTTATCGTTGTCCAGCTCGAGCAGATTGCAGATACGAAAGCCGGCCCCAGCACTGGTGGTGCGCTGTGACTGTGGCAGCTTCATGCTGTCAAGGAATCTGTTGAGCAAAGAAGAAAAAAAGGAGAAAAATCATTAGGTGCAAAGGTATAAAGGAGTGAGTTTGGTTTTATAATAAAATCCAAAATGACCCTCGTCAGGGCTTACGTGTGCCTCCATTGTGCTCCTACAGCCTGGGGAAGGATTACATACAATTCAATTTTCCCCGTTTTTTCCTTCTTCTCCTCCAATCAAACTCTGTCAATCAATAAACTTCGACCTCCTCCAATAATAGCAATACCATTTTCATCACTTTCGATTAATCAGCTCGAAGGAGCTCTCGGGGTTGCAATGGTTTTACTTTTTAATCAAAATCCCATCCTGCTTCACTGTCGTCTCTCGCTCTCTCTCTTGTGCTCGATTAATTCTTTACCCCGCTTAACACGAAAGCTCAATCCAACCCGATCATAAAATCCTCCTAAAGCACACCACCATCACCAAAAGAAAAAAAAGAAGGCCCAGAATTATGATTTATTAACCGTTGTCAAACGTCGTCGTTAGGGATGGTATATGGGCACCTTTTTTCTTTCTTTCTTCGGTGCTATAGTTTTAATTCCTTCATTCGCCCCTGCATTCAATCCCCACCAACCCCCGCCCCCACACCCTCTACGCTTTACCAGCTTTTGTGTGGCTTTGTTGGGAACCAGCGAGGACAACATAATCTCTGACCCAATCTCGCTCGGAACGATTCTTTTATTGTAAACCTCCTGCACCTTCACGGGGTCGCGGTGACGGAACAGGAAGCCAGCATTAAAGAGCAACTCCCATAACCCCACGGGGCACCCACAACGATGGCATGATTACGAACGGGAGAAAGATACAAACTGATAGAGAGAGACAGTAACATCCCTTTGATGAAAAGGGAACTATTCCTGGCTATTCCAGCGCCTCCTTGGACGACTCTGAAACGAAACGAAAAGAAAAGCATTCCCCGTTTCTTTTTCGGTGGGCGTTTTTCTTCTATTTCGGCGTGGTTAACCGGTAGCTTGATTGGATTTTAATTTAAGCTTTATCCCGACACGACAATGGTTGTCATGACAGCTTCAGAAGGCTGCGTACCAGACGGGCGAGGAGGTTTTGAGTTTGATTTAGAATCATGCAGTAATTTATTGATGATAGATGAAGGTTGTAAATTGATATGGAACTGTGATTAAAATAAATTTAAAACAAGATGGCGGAGCTGTTTTTCTGTGTTCAAGCACACGCTAAACCACTGTGCAGGTAGTTTTAGTTGGTTTTAATCAACGACTATAGAACGGCGTCAGCCAATGTCATCCATTAAAAAGATATACAGATAAAGAGAGAGCGTAGTGAATTTTGCCTAACAGTTTTGGTCAAACATAAAACTATTTAAACAATCCAAAACATTAGAGGCATGTGCTGATGGGCTGAACCTGTTAATGTAACGTACCCCCGAATGCTGAAGTACCCTCTTCAGAGGACGGTTTTGCTCTTTTTTGGAATTTCCCGCAACACCGACAAGAGTTAAAACTGCCATAAACTGTGAAAGCTGTGCAAGAAAACACACTAAGGCAAAATCTACGTCGGCCTGCTGAACCACTTCTCCCGTACGTCGAATCAAACACTTTCGAAGCAAAACTTGGTGGAAATATGGTGCCAAGAAATCGATCAGTTTCTTTATCAGTACCCTACGCGCCAGTAAAACACTGTTGGTTTTTCTGGATCTTAAAGAGCGCCCTTTAGTCACCGCTATGTGTCTGTTTTTCCTTACATTCCTGTACCTTGACACACACACCTTTATACGGTGGTGTTGGTACATTGGTGTTTCTTTGCTACCCGTCCGCCAGCTCGAGTGTTTCACGTTCATTCAATTTATCTAGGCCCGGTATAGAAATGCTGTATTGCTTCTTACCGAGAAATTCTCACTTTTACAACCCACGACACACACACATACTGAAGAGCTTGGAACAGCGTGTACTTTTTGGGAAATTCCGGCATTTCCGGAGTTCCCCCAAGATGGTAGCTGCACGGGGTAGGCAGGCCCAAGACGGACGGCGACGACGACGTGTTTTCCCTGCCTTTGGTGCAACTGCCTGCCTTTTTCGCTCTCTTTCCAGCGCCATCGAAAAACACCTTCCAAGCCCAAGTGTTGGGCAGAAACTAAATTTATGTAAATTTTTTTCCTCCCCGTCGTCCTTTCGGTGCTTGAATGCTTCAACCTGCCCACAAGGCGAACCAAAACACCTCCCGCACGCACCACACCATATGGGATCAAAAACGTGTGATCCGCAACAAAAGGGCGTCATAACGATGGCGGCGTAAAGTGTCGGAATTTCCGATAGTAAACTCCACAACGAGTGCTTTTTTTTTGTTTCGTCTTCCTTTCAGCTCAGTTTTTGGTACGATCGATCCGATCCTTAACTGTCGCTCCTTCTGCCTTGGTGTCCTTCCCGACGGATGCGGGTGGTGGTGTTGGTGGTGCTTGGGATCGGTTTTCGTTCGTCTCGAGAAAAAGCTCCTGGTAAAACATGAGCCTCATCCGATCATGGATGGCTCATTTGCATTTATAATGATTATGGGTGGTACATATCGGAACCATCCCGCATAAATTATCGTACCGTCGTCGCCTTTCGTTTTGATCGGCAAGGTGAGGTGCTGCAAGTTTAAACAGGTGGCTGATGCATCTCACAGCATTTGGTACGATTTGCTAGGAATGTTAACATTTCGTTAAAGGACAGTGCTGGTTACAGTTTGTAACAAGTTGCATGTGCAGGATTTTGGGAAATACCGTACGCTTTCCTATTTTATTCAAAAACGTTCCTTCACGGTGTGAGAGAAACCAACAATTTTTGAGATAGTGTTTTTCACCGTGCTCAACAACGCTCTCATCAGCATTCAGGGTTTACAAGGGCACATGTAAAGTAACACTAAAACAACACTTTAAGGCGGCTAAGAAGGCAAATATTGTTATTTCAAGCGTCACTGATCTCATAACCTTCAAAAGGTGAGGATCATCACACCCTTACAGTCGGCTGTCCGAAGATCCTTCGTTGCGTGCGATCACTGTGCTATGATCCGGGTGAACCAGTCGGTTTGGGTTTTTGGTAGATCGTTGAAGAGCTTTACAGAATATTATATATCTCGCTTTTTTTTTTTGGGTGAATCAGTGAAACAAAATCCCTCAAAGGAAGTGGAAGGAAGTGTCAAAAATCATGGATCGGAAAAATGGACAAGCGTGAAAATCGCACCGAAAGCTGATTATGCTAATTTTAAGGACAGAAAGGTAATACCGGTAAGAGTCGCCTTGCAAAGAAGCTAAGAATATATTTCTAGTGATCGTGATCGTTAATGCTGAAATTCCTTGAGCAGTGAAGATCGATAGATCAATTTCTTTTACGGCCAAGAAATCATTTTTAACATTGAATGGAAGCAATTCATGGAAGCAAATTGATAACTATATTGACACAATTTAATCCAAATTTATAGCTCCATATTGTTTCCTTAAATTTCAATTCGAACTGCTTTTCACAAAATCTTCCAGAGTTAGCAGATGTCCAGATAAAAAGTTTACCAAAAAAATAAAAGGACACACACCCCAGTTGGAAAATAAAACATCAAACAACGGAACCAATTTTTGCAGAACGAATAAAAAAGAACATTCACAGAGACCTCCTACTGTGTCAGAATAACTCAAATCCTGCAAGAGAGGTGACAATCGCGTTACAAAAAATAGGCTAGCGCATCAAACCGGATACACGGACACGAGGACAGTTCGATTGTGTGCATCCGTTACTCCGTTACTCCTCTTCGATGCTGGCAAACCGAACCAATAATCGGCGGATGCAGTAAATAATGAGATTATACGTCATCACGGGACAGCACACTCGTTCCGAAGCAATCGACAGCGACGGAAATTGAAGTAAAAGGTTCCTCTATCGGGGTGTTTTTTTTGTGTTGGCTTGTGTTGAAAGTTTTATATAAATCGAAAATAACAAAATCGGGACCAGCAAGCAAAATGTCAGCCAGGAAGGATGCCTTCGGATAATGCCCATTAACGGATGTTTATGATACTTCCGGTCAGTCGTCATCGTAGCCAATGGCCCCATTGACGGAACCGTTTAGCGTTTGCGTCGGATGTTGCCGTGGTGCAAGATTTATGGCGTTTTAATTGTGTCTTGTTTGGATTGGGAAAGGAATCAAAAGCAAGCGAACGGAGAATCTGGTGTAAGGCCGGGGCTAGTAGACAAAAGCTCTGCTTTGTGTAAGAATGTGAAAATTTGAATAATGAAACAAATTTGACTATTGTTCTGTTTTGTTTGTTTTTCCATTTGTTCTTGTTTGGATCAAAATGTTTTCCAAAAATGTATTTTTTTTTACTTTTTGATGAATGAAAATTTCAGTTTGGCTGAGAGTTTGTTTCAAGTTATCTCGAAACAACCTTTACCTTTACCTTTACCAAATCCTTTTTGAATTGATTCAAGACATTCAAAATATAAACATAAATTAAGGAAAGTTTGTGTTAGATGTTTTTAAGGACATTATAATTAGGATTTTGTGTTTCATTTCAGTTGTGTCAGGACATAAGTAAAAGATGTTGCAGTTAAGGGTATAAGCAGCACATTTCGTAAAATAATATCTTACTTATCTTTCTTATTAAAAGTATATTGTGAATATCTTTTGAAGGATATTTTTATATATTGAAGGCGAAGAAGCATTGAAACAAAAATCTGGGTGCTTTTTTTTAGATAAAAACTTAACATACCCTGGCAGTGATCGTAGTGCCGCGACGGGATAAAATGCAGCCGGCAGTAGGGCCGTATTCCAGGGCGGAAAGAGCAATGGCGACCAGGTCAGGACCGGCGCCGTAGCCGTCGGACCCGCCATAACCGTTGGACCGTCCGGCACTACCGTTTGACTAGGACTGGAAGCCGTCTCGCTCGGACTTCTCGGCGGTGCTGCTCCAGTGGCCCCGTTGGCCGACGATCGTACGGGCGGCGACTGGGGCGATGGTTCCACTGTCCCGGTTGACGAGGGCGAACGACTCCGGGCCCGTCCACCGGTGGCGTTTGCCACGGGTTCGTTCTTTTCGGTGGCCACCTTGGCAGATGATGGTAACGCTTGCTTCTTCAAAAAATGCAGGTTTCTTCGTGATGGCACTTTTAATATATCACTTTAGACAATAATTGCACTTATAAAAAATCGTTTTGTTTCATCAAAAATGCTTTCATTGGTATTTGGACACTAGAGCACAGGGTTTTAACAGTTCTTCAATTGCACACACTTTTAAAAATAAAATGCACAAAACTCTTCACAAGTGTTTTTTTCTTTCTCTCTATCACCCAACATAGATCCTTAATTTTCCCCAATCACACAAACATACCCGCACACACACACACACTCTTTGGGGCAGTAAAAGTCAGGCTGATGCTCGGTACAAAAATAACAACAACGTCCGAACGCTCGACCGTTCGCTCTTCACACAGCACACAGCAATGACGTCCGTCTCGGGCTGAAGCTGTGCTTGACTGTAACTAAATTATGTTTTCACTTGAGAAGGTAAGTGCCCACTCGTTGCACGGCACTCGAAACCCGAAACACCGGGAAACGGGGCTGGAAGAGAAGCAAAACAACTAAGCAACGAGACAACTCGGGCTCACGTGCTCTTTCTCACTCGATCGTTCGCTTTCTCTCACGATTGCTCGAATTTTGTTTTCTTCCCACAAAAACCTTTTCTAACCCTAGGCCTTGGTAAAGCAATAGCACACCCCGAGAAGGGCATTAGGTCCGTTTTTGTGAGTGCGCAACAGCACCACCACCACCACCACCTTTACCCCCCGGAACAGCAACGGCCCCGAGAGCGTGCATCCGCTTTTCAAGCACGGTGAGAGCCCACCACTCATCGCGCATGAGAATAAAAAAAAACAACAAAAAGTACACGAAAATCTCTAAACAAACGTTCCAAAAAGGATAACCAACATCGGGAGTGGCCCTTGTTGCGTGCTCTTGGTTGTTATCCTGTGCCTTTCACTTTTCGAGTGCTTGCGAGAATTATACGCGGTAGGCGTGGCTAAAGCACACAGCGCACACGATAGGCGAGGCCATTTTGTATCGCGTGCGCTCCCGCTCGGGCGTTCACTGTTTTTATCTCTTTCACGGTTTCTACCGCTCTCTCACCGACGCACCGTTACCAATCTGGCCACTGGCATGCGTCATCAGGATCTGTGCAATGGAAAAAAAAAGAAAGGATTTTACAAGGATCATCATCCGTAAAAGTCCTTCTCGCTTTTGGAGCGCTCTCGAGAAGCTGGTGAGAAGCGTGCGACCACTCGACCGCGGGGCCATCACTATGACGTGCGGGGTGGGGGGTCCATTAGGTGGAGGAGAGTGGACACAAAAGGGTGGACTTTTTTCCCGGATTATTGTTTTTTTTTCTATTTTTTAATGCATGTGTGAGTGTGTGTGTGTGTGTGTTGAGAGCCTTTGCACGAAAGCCCCCATCACGCAAGACCTACTCGAAATTGGAAATTGTTTTCCTCGTTTCCTTTTTTGTTGGAAATCGAAATGACTCTCCACACACTTTCGTTCCGTGGAAAGTGGAGGGAAAAGAACCATACAACAATGTATACTTTTACTGCATATAACAGATTGGAGGGGGAGATGGAGTCTCTTTACCATTCCCATTGGCCCGCCGGGATCCTTGGGAAGGTATTTTTGTAGCAAAGTACTTTAGCTTAAGCACGCCACATAGCCGTCCAAACAGCTCCGTTCGACCGTACAGGACACCAATGCAAAGAATGGAAAAGCACAGGATCACGCTGGAAAATCACTATACTAAAAACTCAATTAAGCGTTTGCCCGCACCTCTTCCCCCGATACAAAGCTCCTTTGTTTGTAACAAAAAGACTCATCCCCCCCGCCCATCCTTAACCTTTAAACACTACATCAGAATGGTGGGACGGACGTTTTCACTCTGCACTGTGTTGCGTCTGTTTTGGCGTGTCATTTCGATCGATTTTTCCTATCGTGGAGTAAAGCACACAAACACAATAAGTATATTGCGTTTACTTTACCCTCAAAACCCCCACGGCAGGATGCCTAGTCGATCGATAATGGCGCTTACTGGAGACAGCGTAATGGTGGGGTTTTGTTATTTACGTGTCTCTCGTGTCCAACTTGTCACTGATTGTTTTGCCCCTCAGGGAAGGGGGGTTTTACGTTTGTAAGAGGGAGAGGAATGTTTTTCTTTTATAAACACAGACAAAGTAAAATTGACAAACGCACGAGTTAATGAGAAACGAACCGGAACTGTTAAACAGGGAGAGACCACACCCGATAACAACCTGATCCTGCCCTAACGACACGAAACTATCTGGCTAACAATCTGCCTGGTATGGTTTTTGTATGGACAAAAGCGTATAAAGGCGGGTTGTTAAGAGCTAATGAAGGATTCCACTCTTTTTCGATCGATGGAAAGAGAGGACAACTTCAGCTCCAATCAGCTCCACCTTTATCGTAAAAAGGACATCAATTAAGGGGAGGGGGGGGGGGTGAGATATATGTTAGAAGGAAAGATAATCGTTCGTGTTGGGTCACTTGATGAAGAGAGCGCTTTTAAATGGAGGCATTGTTAAACGCAGTACCGGGTACAGGGTTGTCGATTAATGTACGCAGATAGTGATGACCTTTTAGTGAGCAAATGTTTGCATAGAGGTAGTGTAGAGCTTGCATTACTGGTTATTGATTAGCAGTAGGCTGCTAGAACAGTTTTGCTTGATGGCAATCAACTACAGCTGTTAGAAGATATATCAAGATTTTTCGTCTTTGGATAATAAAATGCGAAGCCAGAGCTGGAAAAATGCTGCATACGCGAAATGCAAACAGAGAAACTTTTAAGGAATATTTATTACCTTCTTCAACGCCCCTTTCCCTATAAAGCGTCCATTATTTGTCAAGGATGCGCTGGCTGTTGATTTAAGAAGCTAGCTCTTTGCATGCCACAATGTGCTTTGCAATAAGGCCCTATCTATGACAAACCACCGAGGGTTTGATTTCTTGGGCCGTTCTTTTCCACAAACCGATTCCTCACCAACAAAGTCAGTTTGTCATATATGCCCACTTCCGTACGGCATAATCCCTCCGAGGGTTCCCAACAACCAAAAAACGCATCTGCCCATTCTGGAGAGGAGGACAACATGCCGTAGTTGTGTAATTGATTGCACCCGGTGATCAGCAATTTTACGCCCTACCGAATGACTTTGTGATGGTGTCCGCAGACAACTATGAAAAAAAAAAGTTCTCGCGTACCCACAATGCCCGTGACCCAAGGGGTAACGCCTTAAAAGGTCAATCCGAGTGTCTTTACCTTGTCATTCGTTTGCCGGTATGTTTCTGCGTGTGTTTCTTTTTTGTTGTTGTTGGTGTCCCCGTCTCGAAAGTTCCGATGACTTACGCCCTTCAGTAGTAACGAACGGACATCTTCAAAGTCTCTTGTACCGAAACGTGTAACATCTACTACTGTAGTTTGGGAAAGCCGCCTTCCTTACCTACGCCGAATCCGGAAGAATTCTGAATACCTTTATGTCCGGTACGGTTGTGCGGACCCATCAATTACATCACCCATTAAGGGCTGCTTGGACTGGGTGCATCTTCACCGGTCTTACAATACGATCGGACAATATATCCACAAAGCGTGGTAAAAGCAAAGGATGTTAGGGAAACAGTTACTGGAGCAGGCTCAAAACTGGGTAGGAAGTTGTGAAAGAGTTCCAAGTTCCGTACCGAATGGCAGGAAGTTGAATTTCTCGACTCTTCTTATTTCCTTCTAGCCATCCCTTCACTATCTATCCCGTAGTTTGGTGGTAACAATTGAACAAAAAAAAAAAAAGAAACAGCAGGAATCTTTACGACTTTACACGTTACACATAGGTGTTGCATCGTTTTTTTTAATTTTTTTTTGTAAAATTTATTACATCGTCCTCCTCCTGATAGTTTCAGCGATTTGTTCCTTCTGTTTTCACGAGGTTCCAAAAATGGACAGAAATTCCACGGACCTCGATGACAATGGTCACACCGGCCGGGTAGTAATTTGGTAAGCCCCATCTGAGGCACTGAAGCCGAACCGGAAGGAAGCACATTAGAAACGGTAGAGCTTTTGAGCTGGTGTAAAAAAGCGAAAGGAAAGAAAGCGTCCAATGGGATGTTAGGCTCGTTGCTACGGGAAACGGGTCATATGAAAGTGAGGTTACCTACACAGCTCGAAACGATCGATTATTATTCGAAGGAAATGATCATTTATCGTTGCGTTTTGGATGAGTTTTTCTTTTGTGTTGAAAAGGGAGGTGACAAAAAAAAACGAACACATTAAAGATGGTGTGCCGCGTGATCAATGAGGGATTTTTTATTCTAGAAAATTTGTGAAGCTTTCTTCGCAAATCTTGTTTGTAAAAGGTGCACAAAGTCATGTTAGCAAACAAGCGGTGAACAGAAATAAGCTGGATATTCAATTCGTACCGTTACAGCTTTTTCCAGCTCACGTGTTGCTCGGATTCTCGGAATTTCCATGGTTGATCTTTTCCGATCAGATCCCAACGATCGATAGTGTTTTCCTTCTTGCCTTTTCATAAAACTTTCCCACTAATCGGCACGGCTCGGTCTCGAATCACACGGGACGCCACTTACACACGTCCCACCTACCGAAAAATTTGGCCGTTCAAAAAGGGGTGAAGGAAACCATCTTGCAATAAGAGCGAAAACCAGACTTAACGCACCTCAATCTCGCCAATGGGGTACACTGGCCGGGAAAGTACCGGGGACTGTTAGGGATGGAAAACGTCAGAGAGATCACACCCGAAAGAGAAAGAGCAAAAAAAAAAAAACACGGAAAGCGTAAAGCAGGCAGCCCGTTAATGAGCGAAAGTAAACAAAGCATAAACTTCTTAAGTTTTCGTTCTTACCGTGACCTCGGTAAGGTAGGCTTCCATTGCCTGCTTGCCTGTCTGCCTGATCAACCACCGGTCCCATTTCTTTCCATTCCCAGGTGCTTAGCGGACAGGATCTAGGCCTCCTAAAGGCGGAGGTTGGTTTTTACACCTTTTTACTGCATAATGAGTGGTCCTCCGTCCCAGGGAAGGTAGATTGCGAAAGGTGTACGGACGAGACAGGATGTCTGGCCGAGCCAGACAGCTTGTCGTCAGTCCGATCTGGTCGGTGTTCCCTTCTAACGGACCAAGAACCTGGGAATGGGAATGAAAGAGAGAAAACAAATACTGATCTCGTAGAATTTGTTTTTGCCGAGACAACTGGAAAAAGGAAAAAAATAGCACAGAAAATAGAGATCATGGATCATAGGAACTACCCCCGAGTTCAATGGCTCTGGGGACCTGTACAAACATGTAGGCGCTGCCGATAGTTGAAGGAGTTGGACGTTCGGGTTTTGGTTGTTTTCATAATTTTCTACACGTGACAAATCCTTCACCAAAGCCGGCGGGAATTGCTAGGTACTGGTGGGTGACGTGTACATGGACTGTTGTTAATGCTTTCGAAAGAGTTTTTTTAAGTGGAATTTCCCGCACATCGTACACTCGTACCGTTCCAACACGCCAAAGATCAGTGAATTAGAACACGAATAAATTAACCATGTTTGCTCGTTACAAGCGCTCCGCTAGTGGCAACTCAACCAGAAAACTTGTCGGACATTCGGCCGGTCTGGAGAGTTGGTCGGGAAATCCCTTCAATCCCTTCCATTTCACTCGAGGCAAAACCGAGGATAGCAACCCTTTAGCGTTAGCGTTTTGTTTTTGCCTTGCCGTCGGCGTTTTCCTTCTTTGGTCATCGATCCGATTCAATTTCGTTGAGTGCCTGTGCACGTGACCATGGTTCGTTGAAGTTTTATTTGTCGCAGCGTGTCCACCGGCTTGCCCGGTTACAGTACATTTAACATTTTGGTTTGCTTTTGCAAAGCGAACGTATTCAATTTTCTGCTTCTGTTTTTTGCTACTTTGATTTGTGGAAGTAATTTATTTCTTGCAATCGACATTGTTCTTTCATTTGCTCCTATACTTAATGCATATTTTTCCATTTATAATTCAAGTTCTGTCTAGAAAGAATAATTTACTGGACATCTTTTCTGTTTTACCGCATTTTTTGTCTTTTATTAAATGACAACTTCCAGCAAATAAAATTCGGAAGGCGTTTCCACAAACTTTTTGCCGTGTTTTATAACCCTCCCCCCTATCATGACCGACGATTACTTCCGCAAAAAAAAAAGAAATCATGTTTTCATGATTCCTGCATCATTCACCGTACAAATGACAAATTGTCTTTGCTTCTGTTGACCATTGTTGCGTAGCTGTTTGAGCTTTACCATGGGGACGACAAAGCAGAACGCATGCTTATATCGATCCGCTGGGAAAACTGTGAAAGCATCAAACGGTGGTGGCGTGACAAGCTGGACAAACAGCAGCCTTTGCGAAAGGTGTTGCCGTCCGGGGACTGTCTATAGATGACGGACGTATGACGTAAGCGAATGGGCGAAAGGAGTCCTTTTTTTGCGGAAAGTTCTTCCTTTCCGTTGGTCTCTATTGTTGCTATTGTGTCAATTACATGAAGAAAACACGACAAACGACATACACAGTTTAGGGTATTTAAAGTCCCTTGCAGGGATATGATCATGCCTGTACGTTGAAACAGAAAGGGCGGCTAAAGACCGTGTAAACACTTTAGGAGCACTTTGAGCAAAGGACTGAGTTTTGTCAGCTAAAATCAGGCATGTAATGCGAATGATGACTGGGGCACACTGTATCGTTTGTAAAATGTGGTAATGATTTTTGTGTAAACTTTTTCATGGATTACACGGACTAATTGACAATGTTCAAGTTGTCTTGGGGGCTAGTTTTTATACTTATTATTTGCATTTAATGTAGGAATTTGAAGAATTTATTTTAACAGCATTTTGTTTTATTGTTGCTGTTAGGTGTTCATATAGATAATGCAACGAAACAAACCCTAAAAAATACAAACAAAAACTTCAATCGATGATCAAACTTCAAACAATTTCTCTTCACAACCTGGTCATTTCTAATAGGGCATGCCTTATTGCATGGCTAACAGTTCTACAAAACCCAAACTTTTGTAGGAGAAACACGATGTCACCGAAAAATCTAAAGAAAAAACTCATTGAGAAAAATTCCAAGAAAGACTTGCCAATTAAAAAGCATAAATTGAATAGATGATGGACTGTAAAACTAGTAAATATTGAATCATTAAAGTGTAAAAATGTTGTGTCTTTTTATCCTATTCCATCAAAATCACAAAACAACCATTACTTTATCTAATTTGTACCCACAATTGATTGAGTGTAAATTTAAATAGCTAATTGCTTCCTTTACTGGATTTAGCACACATACCCAATTCACACATCTAGCCAATCTTCATCTCGATTGATGATCTGTGTCGAATCGCTAAATGGCCGTAAGATAAACAAACTCTTCCCGAACCATCTACAACCAACCAACCAACACCCTACATGTCGGCTCAAAAACAGCCCAATGATGCTAATAGTTTGCGCAGACCGTCGTCAAGGCAACCGGAAGCACACCACACCACGTGGGCAGTTTGCTTTATTAGCTTGCTGAAGCTGCCGCTACAGGATTACAAATCCCAATTCAATCCCTCCCATGCTCTAGTCCAGGGAGGTTTATATTATTGCTTGTTCTTACAAGATTTTCCCCCTCTTACTTTTTGTTTCCGTATCTTGGATATCAATTTTGATACTGCACCCGCTGAGTGTGTCGCCCATTAACTCCTACAAGTGTGCACAATACGTTCGTCGTCTGTCCTGCGTCGTTTTTCCGCACAAACCCCCCTTAGTAGTTTGTGTTGATAAAAGTACCCCGGTTTTTCTTTCCTTCTTTTGTTTTTGTTTTGTAATCCCATGAAAATTGATATCCGGACGGCACATAGTTGACGGCTTTACACCTAAGACTTTAGTAGTGTTGTTTGTTAGGTGTAGCGGGAAAATCAGGGAGTCAGCCTCCCTCCGCATCATGTGTTTCAAACTCAAATCTTTTATGGGCTAAACAGAATCCCTCGTAGTATTCACGTGCCTGCATGCTTTCGCGCATAAAAACCACATCGCAGCCCATACCCCGTAGACACGCTCCATCACTCGACTCGTTATTTAAATCCCATTCTAGATTGAAAAAAAAAAACGAAACAGTACTACCCCTTTTTTCCCTCTTCGCTACTGCTCAAAGTGATGACTTTTGGGTTTTTGATTCGATCCGTACCACCCACTCTAGCACATCGTACATCCTGGGTAAATCACTTTATATATCCTTTCCACCCACCCCCCGTTCCAGCGAGGTCCTGTTCGCGAAGACATAATGAAGATTAATTGCGTTCAAAATTAAACCTTCTCTAGGGGGGGTGAGAGGTAGGGAAAATCAGAGGGCAAACAATGAAGGCTCCTTTGCTCGAGCTCCTGGCAGTACAAAAAGTGAAAGTACATTTGATGAAGTTGTTGTTGTTGGCGAGCCGTTTTTTCCCCTAAGGACGATTTTATAAAAAAAAAATATAAAAAAGGGCGATCCTTGGCTCAACCGCCTATTTATGTGGCAATTTTAAAACACCCACCCATATAAAAAAACATTTTATGGTATGGCCCACTCTCCCGGAGTTAACTGTGATTTAGCACCGCCATCGCCGCCGCTACCTCATCTTCCCGATTCCGAGTTAATGCTATTCTATTGGATTATCCGTTTTTGATTGATTCCCAAGCAGGAACGTGCTCGTTCGCTACTCCGACAAGCTTGTTGGTGGCCAAGCTGGTAACGATTCATCATCTTTAATTTGTTATCACCCCTTTTCGCTCCTTTGCTTCACTGCTCTGCTGGCGTTTATTATGTATGGCGTCTCATTTTGGTGTGGTTCTCCTGTGGTTCAACAACGATGGCCATTTAGATTGATTGCTCTCTCGGTGTAGAAGTAATTTAATTATTTACTACCTCACCAATCGACCAGTGTGCGTTTGTAGCGGTGGCAATACAAATTATTACAATTGTTCTCATTACTTTAGAGCACGTTTCTTTAAAATTTGTCAATATTTGGATATTAGTATACTTGATTTGGCCCGGTTACAGGGCTACACCTGTTTTCCGATTTAGTTCGCGACCTTAGCTTACCATTAGATAACAGGCTCACATTACAGGCATACTTCGTCAGGCTCTTGATACTAAATTAGTAGGTTAATTGCAGGAATAAATATGATACAACGAACGAATTCGCACGTATGCGAAGGTATGCGTTGTTGTGGACATGTGTGCGCGTTTGTGCACTTGAGCGTTGGAGCACATGAGCGTTTGTGCACGTTAGCATTGGTGCGCGTGAGTGTATTTGCACCTGAACATTTGTGCACGTTAGTGTTTGTGCGCGTTTGCGATAACTGATCCAGACAATTATCACCAAGTTATTCCCTCGTCGGTCCAACTATCTCTCTCTCTCTTTCTGTACCTCTCTCCTTCCAATAAATTGTATTAAAGTTTGCTCGCTCAAAGAATCAAACACATTGTAGCTAAACTAAACACACAGACATACACTGTGAAAACAGTCCACATTGCGCAAAATTCATTCCCATTGGCAACGCGTCCCCTAGCGGTAGTCACGGGCGACGTCCTTCAATTGGTTGTTAGCAAACAGTCAAAACTATTGAACGCTTTGCTTTTTCTTCAATTCAGTATCGATTCAGGGCCACTTCGATCGTACTTTTGATTTATTCTTAAGTTTCCGTTACCTTTAAACATTCCAGATGAACATTACCACGAAGACGGGCCTGATCGCTTCCCCCCGGAAGCGTATCGTGCGCCCAAAGAAGGAGTTCGATCCAGCCATCCTGGCACCGTGTGCAATCACGCGGCAGGTACCGCTGGCACTGCGACCCTTTGGCGGCCTGTACAACCCCTACTCGAAAGGCTGCTCGGTGCTGTGCAATCATCCGGCGGCGCAGGAGGTGAAAAATGTGGTCCGGCTGGCAAAGGACGCCTGGATTACCGAGGCCAAGGTGGCTAATTTGCACGGGCACGGTGGAGGGGCGGCGGGTGCAACCAGCGCAATGGATCGGACGGGTGCGGGCGCCCACGGCGATGCGGACGGCAAGGCGCGCCCGGGCGCGGACGGTACCGACCTACCGGATCACGTGCCGGAGGAGTTCTTTCGGCGCTACACGGACACGGATTCGAGACCGCTGACGCCGACACCGACGGTAGCCAGCGGTCGAACGCGTGCCAGTGTGGGCGGATCGCATCTGGCGCGCCGGTGCGTCACGCCGGAACCGCAAACGGCCAACGGGCAGGAGCGCAAGCAGCTGATACTGGACCTGCGCCGCAGCCACAGCCAGGAGACGCTCTACTGGAACGCGTCTTCCGAGCTGAGCCCGAGCCAGCTGCATGACGGTGGTGGTGGTTTGGGCGGTGGTGGCGGCTTGGCACTCGGGTACGCTGGCGAACGAGGCATCGGAGGACTGGCCGGCAGTGGTGGTGCGGGTGCAGTTGGTGGGCCCAATGCCCAGTCGGCCGTCGCGGACGATACCGGACGAAGCGCGGGCGTCGGCGGCACGGAGGACATGAAGCTGCGGGGCGAATCGGATACCGAGCCCGGTTCCGGCCGACCCCAACCGATGACCTGTATCAACGCGATGGACGATGGGGAGGAGGACCCACCGAGGCGGCGGGGCAAGCGGCGCAAAAAGTCCAAGCAGCTCACGCAAACGATCAGCTTCGTGCCGAACCAGGATCCGGAAACGCAAATTGCCAAAATCGATCCGGACTCGCCGAACTACTCGGCCCGGCCATCGCTAGTGCCGACGGGGAAGAGCCTGCTCAGCCTGGCGCAGGACCTCACACCTCCGGCCGGTTTCGGTACGGGTGGCACTCAGGACGGGGTGGGACAGCCGGCCGAGGAGGACTGCTTTCTGGACGACGAGTCCCTCGGGTTGCTACGCCGCGGTCTCAACATCGACATTGTGGAGATGATCTTTGAGCGCTATGTCAGTAAATGGAACTTAGGACAATTAGCAAAGTGTTTCAATCAATTTTGGACGGATTCTCTTTTTTCAGAAAGGACGGGCTATTAGGGAAGCCTTCCGTACGGCGACGATGGACAAGCTGAACTTTCAAACCGAAGCCGTCCGTACGCTGCAACGTTCAGCGAAGCAGCTCAGTGACGTCGATTACGAGAAATGGATCGATCTGCCGCGGAAGTACTCACGATCTTCGGCCCGGTTCGAGCTGCCTATCGATACCCGCAAACTAACCCGTATTGTATCGTGAACATGCTGACTCTGTTCAGTCCCTTTTCTAACTCACTTCCATTAAATTCTTCATTTCGAAGCCTCGACATCCTTGCATATCTCCTCATCGTCCTATTTTGACATTTTTCTTTTGTATATCCATGCAGGTATGACCCCGATTGAGTATCTGCACGATTACGTTGTACTGAGCAACGACCGCAAGCAGCTGTACCATCGCATCTTCGCACGCAATCTACCCCGAGAGGAACCGAAGGCGTCCGGTGCACTGGAGAGCGTCGACAGTGACTCCCTGCCCGAGACGGAGACGGGCCCGATCGAGGTAGATAGTACGCGGAACCTGCTGGCGGACGTAACCCGCTACATCCCGATGAACTGCTTCGATAAGGCCCTGCACGAAGCGCTCGGGTTTCATGGGACGCCGGAACGGATTGCCGCCATCCGGGAGCTGCTGGAGCTGAACTACGACCCATTCAATGAGCTGCAGATTGACTTCAGGACGTGGTGCGGTATAGTGGCATTCTCGGAGCGCTTCATCAACTCGCTCGACCGTGAGCAGGATCCTTGCGATGAGGTATGCTTAGAGGACAGATGCTCCATTTGTAGAATTTGTCGATCAATTTCTCCTTCCCGTTTCAGTTGGAAATGGTCGACTTTGAATCGCTCGAGCGACGTGTCCGTTGGGCTCGACCGTCCGAAAACCTCTGTGAAGTTCTGCAAATCATCAAATACCATTAAGCCAGGCAGATCGAGCTCATATCAACCCTTTTAGGTGGAGGACTTTCACGCCAGTTGTGTTTGCACAATCGATTAAAGAACGAGGCGAACAAGTGTGCCGCGGGGCAGTCTTGTATATAGGGGTTGAAAGGATTAGCCCATCTTCTCACCCTCGTCGCAAAAGTGGTTGGTGCGGTTTAGATTGATAAGTTTCCGGCCCGGGCGGATCAACTGCTTTTACCTCGTTCAATGGGACTCTTAATTAATCACGATAAAGTGAGTGACCGAAGCCTTAAGCCTGCCCGTAGGTGTGTTTGTGCATATGGAGATGTTTGAAAACCTTTGCTAATTCGGGCCGTGGTTTTGGTGGGTTAGAAGTTCAATATATATATATCGATTGTAGATGTAGATGGAGTGACTTTAAACCTATTTTTGATATAGGATAGTTCATTACAAAACAATGGATATTTTGTAGGAAAATCCAGTCGGGAATTGAGATTATACAATTAAATGTCTTTTGTAACAAATCAGTGAACATAAATAATTTAGTTATTATATCGATCTCTTTGATACGTCAAAATATCAGCAATTTGGTGAAGTTATAACCGTTTTAAATTGTACATCAAAACGATAAGCATTCCGATAACATGAATGATTGTTTAACAAAAAAAATTAATGAGGCATACAATATGAAAAACAAATTTCAAATATAAAAACAAAGGGTAAAACAAATATGAAAAGTAGATTCCTTAACATTCAGGATTGACTAACTTTATGAACCAGAGGGCCAAATCAATAATGTTGGAACAAATGGCTTCTACCGTAATAGGAAAATAATAAATTTCTTTCAAAATTAAACTTTTATTAAAAACACACTTCATTTTACTTACATGTCCATTCTGGGTTTTGATTAATGTTTAATTCTTCACCTCCATCACCGTCTTATTTTCTTAGGCCAATCTAGATCGATTGCCATCACATCAAGCGCATGAATATCTATCTCCGCTTCAATAATGCTACGAAAGCTGGGTCCCGTCCTTCCAAAGTCACTGTGCACCAGCTCCTTGATGTACGTACCGGCCTGTGAAACAATATCAACCACCAGCGCATACGGATTCTCGCGACAAGCGAACGCCTTCACACTGTACACAGTTCGCGGTCGTTGCAGCAGCGTTCTTCGATGCAGCACCCTCAGCGGTGTCACCTGTTGCATCACGAATGGTTCATCGATACGCAGCTTTTGCACCATCGCCTCGGTAACTGGTTCCGCGGTAACGCAGAGAGCTCGGTAAAACTTTCGCTTGTCTTCCTCACCATGCCGTATGTGTACCAGATCTTCCCGCTTGACTAGCTGAACATCTCTTATCGCTACTGTTTGAGATTTGCCAACCTCTTGCTCCATCCTGATTGCCACTTCTTCCGGCAGTTGGTCCGTCTTGGCACCGACAATCTCCAGCACGAAGGGACGTCCTTCGCCGAGACAACGCACATCCACGTCCTCCCTTCCGCTGGACGAAAAGATAAACTGTTCGTCCGAAACGCCAAAGTGTGGCGCAATGCTGGCACCAATCGTTTCCTGCACGCTGCCCTCCATCTTGCGCTTGCCATCTACCATCCAAGGCGTTTGACTAAGCTCGCGGGAGAACTTATTGTATCGTCCGGCGAGAAAAATGGTCGGTCCGGTGAATGACAGCTCACCACGCACAAGTCCCACCCCTTCGGACGAAACTGGAGGTACCGCATAGTGCCTCCGAAACCGATCGCTATTGATCGCCGTCGGTGTAAAGTGTTTTTCAAACGCGTTCCGAGAGATAAATTCTTTCTTCGTGTGTTTGTTAGCTTTCCGATTCGCAAACACGCCAGGGCTTACCTGCTCTAATGGGCGCAACTCTTCCTCTTCGTTAGCAAAGCTGTACGGTACGTTTATCATTACACCGTCCACGGAAAATGGTTTCTCTAGGATACGTTCAAGCTGGTGTATAATGATCATCTTAAGCGCATCCTTCACCGCTATGTCGGGTGGCGTTTCGGGGGAAAATGTTTGCGGAAATCGGTCCACCAAATCGAACCACAGGGCAAGCTGCCGTAGGTGAAGCACGATCGGTAACGAGATGGAGGTGAGAAAACCGGCCTCACACTGGTACTGCTGATAGGATGGATTTTCCTTTACCTCGCAGGCGAGTGTAGCAATGCGGTCGAGTTCAAAAAGTCCCAAACAAGCGATACAAACATTTTCTTTTAGCTTTTTCACTTTTTGCTCACCGTTTACATGGTCGCCTAATTCTAACCCTCGCTAAAAGAAGGAAACGGTTGTTATAGAAGGGAATAATTCGTTCAGACCGTACCCGCAACAAACCTTCAACAAAGCGGCGTCAATGTCGACAAATTCTTCCTTGCCACCTTTAAGGAATCGCAGGCAGCACACTCTGCAGCAGTCGACGGATCGAAGATAATCGTAGATTTCTGTTTGCTGAGCCATACTTTAAAAGAACTCGGAAGCCGGCTTATGATTGCACGCACGCTGTTTTGTTGGCTTCCACTTTGGATGAAACGTCAGACGTGTGAATTGTAAACAATAACAAGGTGTATACAAACAGGAATGGAACATTGCATTATTTATACTTTATTGAAGCTGCTTTGTGCTTTGAAATATTAATAATTTGTGGTAAATCAAAAATTCAAATGGAATCATGAATCATCTTTGTAGTTGAATATGCTAATGTTCGAATTGGAAAAAAACGAGCGAAAAAAACAAGCGAATGTCGACCACAAGTCGACTTGGTTTGACAGCTACAGCTGTACAAAAACATTAGTAGGTTGTTTACGTTCCTAGCGCTTGGTTGCGCATTTTCGATTTCCTTTTGGGCACAATTATAAATATAGTCAACATTCCCAATCGTCATGTCGTCTAAACATAACGTATGTGAAAGTAGACCATAACATTCATTATAATTATATCATGAAGACTTATTTCTCTCTATATCTCTGTGTCTTTTTGTAGTTAAACATCGAAGATTTGCTGTCCGGGTTTGATTCAATGAAGCTTTCCGCCCTGAGGAATGCGGCAAAATTATCCCCAATGATAAAGGAGCGCACGATCGGACCGGATTGCCCCGATCTTTCGAAGAGGGATATTTATGAAAAGACGCGCACTGAGTTGGAAAGTAATGATACTACCAAAGAGAACGATCCAAACATCTCGAACGAAGGACCGAGCACGCCAAAGTCGGAGGAAAAAAAGAAAGTCACCAACACATCCCAATTCAGCATCATACGGCATTCCGATGCTACAGACTGTTCAACGGTGCAGTCCAAGCTGCATCAGCAGGATCTCGAGCGGCAGCGGCTGGCCAGCGTACAGAAGACACTCGCCGAACGTCACAATAAAATCCGTCTTGCTGATGAGCAGCGGGAAGCTCAGCTTGCCAAAAATCTTCAAGAAGCTGTCCTTAATGCCGCTCGCAAGGAGCAGGACACGGAGCAGCGTTTGATGTGTGCGATTAGGGAGCAGGAAAAGTTGGCACAAGTAGCAGCTGCTCGAAGGCAGGCCGAACTCGAGGAGGAAAATAAAAGACAAAGCGATATTCAGGCACAGCTGAGACGGCGGCAAGAGGAAATGCTTAAGAAGGCGCAGTTTATAGAGACGGTACGGCAGTCGATTGGGCAGTTTCGCATTGGAACGGAATTGTTCACCAAAGCACTGACGGTGATCGGTGTGCAGCATGCAACGAAGTTTACGAACCAGAAAAAGGCGGTCCGGGTGTTGCAGAAAGATTTCGAGATACTGCTGCAAACGATAAATGCGAACCAGGAGGTTAGTCAGGTGGAGGTCGATCAGGCAGCAGATTACTGCAAGCAGTTAGATCAGGTGAATGCGGAGGTAACGGAAATATTGGTCCAAATCGAAGCTAGCCAGAAGCAGCAACAGGAGCAGCAGCAGCAGCAGCAGCAACAGCAGCAGCAACAACAGCAGCAAGAGCAGGAAAAGCAAGCACAAGCGAAAGCGGCAGAAGTACCTGTTTCAACGGTTCAGGATCCAGTTGTTCAGCAGGTGGATCCAAAACCAACCGACAGCACTGACGGTAACGCAGGTGCAGCACCGGCAGAACTTACCGCACAAGCTGCGGACAACGAACCTTTCTTCCAGCCGGTCTCACCGGAATGTTTGCAGTTTTATAACGAAATCAAGAGTTTCTACGAACAGCACCAGATCGCAGTAAAGCAACTGATGGACGATCCGTCCATGAAAACGTACCGGTTCAACTGCCAGAAAGCCATCAATGTGCCGGTGAATGCGATATCGGCGGTCAATCGGGAACACTTTATCGACAAGTACAGCAAGTTGGCGGCACTGCTGAGTGGACAGAACGTTAAGGCGGGCGATGGAATGGTGTCGATTAATGGGCATCCCCTTGGGCGGACGTACTGTACGATGCTGCTCGCCAAGAAGTTTGTGGTAAGATGCTGGTTTCAAACGAAGATCCTTATACTGTGCTCTTCTATCATCGTATCTTTAATTTAATTTTTTCTTCCATCTTCCAGAGTCAAGCGGACACGAGCATCTCTAGCAATGCAAGTGCCGCCTTCCCGGTAGCTGCCATTGCTGTTGCACTCTGGCAACGGTTTCCCGACTTTGGTCGCTTCTTCTTGGCTTACCTGCACCGGGAGTGCCCTTATCTGGTGCCGTACTATCTGCCCCAGCACGAGGGCCAAAGTCAGGAAGATTTTCTGAAAACCCTTGGCTACCGTTTCGCTGAGGGCGGTGTGCTCGAAAAGCAAGACCAGTACCTGAAACGAATGTCCGGTTTGGCCCGACTCTATGCAGCCGTCATCGTGACCATTCCACGGAAGGACGATCCGACGCCCCACCCGCACGGGCTCGAGTACGGTTGGCGCTGGCTGACAAACATACTGAACCGATTTCCGCAGCCCGACATCTGTGCCACGCTGATAGCGGAATTTCTACAGACCGCCGGCTCGGAACTGCATGCCGCGTACGGGAAGCAGTTCCTGAAGGTGCTGCGGGTGCTGCAGGGTGACTATATGGGTGCGCTAAACCGCATCGACACGGGTGGACCGAAGGCACGATTGGAGGGACTGATAGCGAAAATTCTAACCGAGGGCCGCATCGAACGACCGGAGGGCATCATGAGCGTAAATTTTTGGTAAACAACTCCCGCCTTCTGATCGCCTTATTTCTTTCGTCTTTCCCAGGATCTTATTTCGAATTATTTTTTTTAAATCTTTCTGTTATTATAAACCATTTTGTATTACGCGTTTTCGTTTCATTTTTGATCTAGTATATGCATTAGAGTTTCCCTTGCCCCATTTCGTAGCACTATTTATATGATTCCCCGCTCCTTGCACGATACCGAGGGTAGGCCGAGAAATCGGGCTGTAAACTAGGTGTAGGGACTTCAGTAAACAAAACAAGAAAGAAAAAACACAGTTGGTGTCTTTCTTTGCCCCTCCCCCCATTTGCTATGCAAATCGTGGGTCACGCGGGTGATTCTTCCATCTGATTTTTCCTTAGTACGAACAGAAAAGTAGGCTTAACATTGCATCGGTTCAGCGTGAAGAGGGATTAGGGCTAGGAGTTTACTGTATGCGGCTACATTATGCAGCCAATGCTTCCAGTTCGCGCTCTACAATCTTTCGGTACTCGTCGAAACCGCCCTCGATACTCTTTACCGTGCCACCGCCACAAACCCACAGCTCCTTGCAAATCATGCGTATCAGCCGTTCGTCGTGAGACACGAGTATAACTCCACCCTGTGGTAGGGGGGTAAAAACAGTGTTTGTGTATAAAAAGAAAAATGTAATTAATATTAAAGCGCAAAGCGAAACATAAATATTAGATAAACGGAATGGAATACTAACGGTGTACTTGTTGATTGCTTTTCCAAGTGCCTCGATCGTTTCGATGTCGAGATGATTGGTCGGTTCGTCCAGCACGAGGAAGTTCGGTCGGCCCAAACACATCTTTGCGAACGCGACACGTGATTTCTGCCCTCCGGAAAGGCTGGCGACGACCTGCAGCGCTAAATCGCCCGAAACGCCGAAGCTTCCGAGCACGCGGCGATACTCTTCGATCGGTTTGCCTGGGTAAGCGTTTTGCAGCAGCTCCACACTGTTCACCGTCATGTCGAGCTGGTCGACGTGGTGCTGGGAGAAGTAACCGAGCCGAAGGCCACGATGTAGGTGCACGAGCCCACCGGTCGGTTGCAGCTGGCCCACAACGATTTTCAGCAGCGTCGTCTTACCGGCACCGTTTTCACCAACCTGCGTAAAAGCGTAATGGTTACCTTACTCTGCAAGTGCTTCCTAGATGATCATCATTATACTCACGATACATATCCTCGAGTCGAGATTAGCACCCAAATTAACGCTGGTAAATATCACCTTATCCGCGCTGTACTTAAACTGCACCTCGTTTAGTGTCATCACCGGTGGATTTAGCGGTTCTACCTCGGGGAACTTAAGCGTCACTTCGATTTCCTTCTCGACCGGTTTCAGCTCGGGCCTAAAAGAAGAACAGTGAAAAGGTGTTCCCTTAATCAGATACCCTGCACATATTTTTGCAAATTCCCATTTTCTTACAGCTTTTCCAGCATCTTAATCTTCGACTGTACGCTCGCCGCACGGTTCGCATTGTACCGGAACCGATCGATAAACTCCTGCACGTGGTTTCGGTGCGCCAGCTGCGCCTCGTACTCCCGTCGCTGCGATTTGTGCCTTTCCGTGCGCGTTTTGTCGAACTGCTCGTAGTTGCCCTTGAACGTTTCGATGCGCATCGAGTGCAGGTACAGTATGTCGGTCGGTACGGTATCGAGGAAGTTACGGTCGTGCGATACGACCAGCAGCGTGGTGGGCCAGTTTTGCAGATAGTTCTCCAGCCAGATGATTGCCTTTATGTCCAACATGTTCGTCGGTTCGTCGAGCAGCAGTAATTCGGGCTTGGAGAAGAGCGCTCGTGCTAGCGCCAGTCTCATACGCCAACCGCCGGAGAAGGTGCGCGTCGCACGTGCTTGCATGTCCTTCGTGAAACCCAAGCCGTTCAAGATGATCGAGGCACGGGCCGGCGCTTTGTCCGCTTCGATCGTCTGCAGCTGATTGTACACCTCGGAGAGTTCGTTGCCGAGATTCGCGTCGGTCGAACCGGACGCTACCAACGCATTCAGCTCCCGTTCCCGCTGAAGCAGATCCGTGCGCACCGTGTCCACCTCAAGCACACTGTCCAGTGCGGTCGTATCGTCTCCTACCACCTCCTGCTCTACGTGCAGCACCGATATGTGGCTGGGAATTTGCAGCTGCTTGCCTGAAATCATCTTCAGCAGCGTAGTCTTTCCCAACCCATTCCGTCCAACGAACCCATACCTTCGACCGGAGGCCAGCAGCAGATCCGCATTCTGCAGCAGCGTTTTATCACCGAACGACACGTCAAAGTTGTCGATCCGTATGTCCATACACCGGTTCGTACCCTTCGATTCCATTTTGTTGTCCTTTTTACTGATCACCTGCGAGGCGGTGGCCGTCTGCAGGACCGGTACCGTCGCCGCTGTGGCCGCAGCGGCCGCCTTCACCTCCTGACGCTTTTCCAGCTTCTGCTGCCGTTTCGCTTCCGCCTTTTCCAGCTTTTTACTGTCCACCTTCAGACTGTCGTCCCGCTGCACCACCCAGATGCTCTGTATATCGTCGTTAGCAATCTCTTGCGTGGCAGCCATCTCGCCCAGATTGATCGGGGCAGACAGGATTTTCTTGTGCTTGGGGCCACCGCCGCCTCCTCCGCCACCACCACCGTCACCGTCGCCGTCACCATTCTCACCGACCGATCCGTTCGAAGGTTTTAGCAGCCGCAGAAATTTGTAACAAATCTCGCGCACATCGTCCTCGGACTTGTCCTGTGCCACCTCGTGCAGTATTTCGCCGACCGCTTCATACACCTCCTCGCCGTTCTCGAACTCGTCCGCACTGCTCTGCAGGACGGTTTCCACGTACGAGAGAAGCTCACCATCGATTGATGGAAACTCTTTCTTCAGCACGGCCGTACACGCTGCAGCCGACATCCTTCTGGTGCAAGACTGATTACTCTTTGCTGATGATGGTGCTGCTTCGTTGGCAAGCCGTAAACCACCCGCAACACCACGCAAGGAGGGCACCCGAGGGGAAAGTGTGCCGAAGAGTGTCGTCGGATGTCGGAATTCGGGGTGGGAGGGCGCACACAGCTCTCTGTCCGAGGACGATGGCGGAGAAATTGAAGCTACTGTTAGTACTGAATCTGGTTCGCGACGGATTACAGACTCGAGGAACAATTGTGTGAAAAGTGCTTTGTTTTTCTGTCGGAATCTTTCTCCGATGACAGCCGGACCGAACGGTATAGCGTAATTGTATTCCGGAATATAGGTTGAGTGTGTGCGTGTTTTGTAATTTTTGACGTTGGCACATTGACAACTGATAGGCTGGCCAAGGTAGATAGAGAAATTTCAAAATCATGGGATGGAGGCATTCTAAAAAACACAACAATTCAAAACTCTATATGCTTTTATGAAAAATAAACGCAAAATAACTGCTGTGAATATCAGAAGACTTTTTTGGTCATTATTTAATACCAATAATACATCAAAAAGCATTCTTCTTGAACATTGCAAATGCAACAAAAGTCGATCAACCTTGACGAAAAAGTACAAAACTGGTTTATCCGTGTATGATCACGGTTGAGTGAGATCGGGTCGATTCATACGAATCCGTGTTGTTGTGCTCGCTAGTTGTGGTTGGCGTTCAAGAACTTACAAGTGCACTTAAAAATAACAAAAACGCTACCGCCCTACCCCATATCAATGTTAACAGTAGTGATCAATCAATCGGTTGCAAAAATAGTACGTGACGGTACGGTATCGATGTCACGCATATTCATTTCCCACGGCCCATTGGACCTACGTAAATAGCCAAATCGATAAGATAAAAAACCCCTCGTAGTGATTTTCGTCCAGTACGAGTCACCGGTATGAAATGTCAGCCAACAGCGGCAAGAGGCTTGTTGTGTTGTGCTGTTTAGTGTACGCGTTCAATGTGTTTTTTTTGCCAAACCAGCTCTAAAGTGAAGCGCGCAGACACGCAGAAGGGGCCAAGAAGAATAAAGCCTCACGAGCGCGAGAAGCAGACCGGGTCTAACGAGCTGCTGGAACAACGCCGTAAAGTGAAAGGTCAGGCAAGAAAAGGTGTCTGTTTTTGTTGTCGTTGTTGCTGCTCTAGTCTCTCTAGCCCTACCACCTTTTATTGCCTTTATTTCAACCCTTTCAGTTCTAAGCCCAGCTCACGTACAGTACGGCGGCACCGCAAAGGCAAACGTTGTGGACGTGAACCGTCCTCGTGCGTGAGAAATATGTCCCAGTGTGGCAGTGGTTTTCGGGCATGTTGTTTTTGTGCTGCATTTCCCGTCGCCTGAGCCCTTTTCGGAGCGTTGTTTGTACTAAACTTGTTTACTTGTTATTGTAAGCGACCGCGGTTCGTTTTGTGTTTAGCCCTTTAAGTCTTTTTGGGACGATTGGTGGCAACCGCTGAAAGGACTCCTTGAACACCGAGGGGGTGTTGCTAGTGCATTTTCAAATTTTCCTTACATTATTGCTTGTCGATCGGTTACCAGGGAAACGTGAAAGTGGTGAAGTATGTGTGCAAAACGTCATGTTGTAATTAACCACAGTTTTTATACTGAATTATCATTCGACACCCGGTTAAAGGTTCGGTTCTCGGTTTAGGAGGGAAAGGTGTGGAATTTGTTACCCAACAAAACCGTGTCGTCGTGTCATGTGTGTTCGAGAATGCTGCAGTGAAAATGTGAGACCCCCAATGCCTTAATGCCTGCTACACGTATCTAATGATTGAAGGGCGTGCATAATAAATTACTGCTGAATGCAAGCAGAAAGGAAAGCTCCACGGTCGAAATTCACCCGTTGTGTGCTTTAACAGTAAATTGTGATAAAAATTTAGCCCCACTTTAAAGTGCTTTCGATGTGTGTTTGTGTTGGTAGATGTTAGGTGGCTGTGTAATTAAATTATCGAGCGAGATTGATGATCTTTCCCCTGCCCGCGGAGGGCTGCAGAGGCAAAGGAAGGGAAAGGGAATGGTGGATGTCTTGGGAAAGGTGAAACAGTTCTTTTCAAATCTGGTTGAGGAGGTACCGTTAGCAGGCATAATCCGAACATGGCATGGTGATTGTGTTGTGGTTTTGTTTAGAGAAAATTTTGAAGCATACGCCGCATGGCTCACGTTAAACAAGACACCAAGAGAACGAACATCTCTCTAACAAGGTATGTAAAATTTAAAGGGTCAAGAAACGCAAAACAGCCCTTCATAATGATCCTCCTATTAAAATAATTTGTTTAATTGTTTTTTTAACCTTTTCCATCATTTCGCTGAATGCTAGTATACAAAGAAATGTTTGCAATCACTGATCGTCACATAACAAAAGACAAATTTCTCGCATTATAAGAATCAACCTTTCTTTCCTCCTCATCATTAACTTTCCGGCCGGAGCCGTGGTGGAATTTGTTATGTTTATTCACCTTCTGCCCTGTTCCATCCTGTAGGTCACGAGATTTTGTTTCCGTTTTCCGTTACCGGCCCTGTCTCCCATGTGGGAAAACATTAATTCGTCAACTTGTGGCGGTCTGTTGAAACTATACCAAACCCTCCCACCAACAACAACAACAACAACCATCATGACAATAACCCCTGGGATAGTGGAAGCTATTTTGCTGTTGAAGTGTGGCTTGATGAAATATAAAACATAAATTAAGACACAAAATTAAGGCAAACGGGAGAAAGGTATTTTATGAATCATTAACTTTGAAGGAAAAAACTATTTTCTTGGCAATCAGCAAAAAAAAGCTGTAGATTCCCTGAAAGGTAACACACACACACACAAACAAGATCGTTGATTTGTTGCAAACAGTCCCCATACCCTGGTGACCCACATAGCATTTGTAAAGATGCTGAGTTTTGATAGCTAGAGATAGCAAAAAGGTAAAAACTAGCCCGTTTTTGAGTTTGTTTTGATGTGGCAAATGTTTATTTTGATGTTTATTTTTCAGCGTAGATTTAAGAATAGTGTCATCCAGTTTGTCATCAGTAATCGAGCAAATATAGCGTTGTAGAGCATTCCGTAAAGCATGAGTTATCTGTTATTTCGTTTGCTTGTAATCTTTTCATCTTTCCCAAATACGATTACCAACTTTTCCATTCATTAGCTAATGAAACAATTTGTTTTGGTATAAAAAAGGGCTTCCCCACCATCGCTGATCGGTGTAATCAATTTGCCATCAAATTTAGATTAAACATATTTTTCTTCGCCTTTTCCTGCGCTCTTACTTCGCGATATCTCACTTCGCTCATTTGAATGTATTATCCGTTTCCGCTTGTAAGCAGCTCACTTTGCCCCGTTGAACATTAAGCTGTGCATGATTACATATGTTTATGCTCTGAATTCATTTGCGTACTGCTAAAACGCTACGAGCAATATGGGCAGAGAAAAAATAAAAGCAATACAGAAAATCGACTAAATAGAGCAGCAATCACATGAAAGTAGATTAATCAAATTCGTTCCCGTTCCAGCGCTTCGTAGTATGCTCGCACTAAGCATGGTACAAATATTAATGAGCAAGAACTTGATGTGAATGATCATAAAATAATTTTGAAGGTTTTTACTTTCTACGATACGCCCTTGTAGTGTGCAACGAGTGCTACAGTAAT
>KB696981.1:0-10860 GCA_000349165.1 Anopheles christyi | reverse complement strand
TACCTAACGTTATCCATTCCATGACATCCATTTTTAAGGGATTTGATCTGAACCAGACACACCAGTAGTGTGCAGGCATGCAGGCAAACATCTCGCGTGTGTCTTCCATCTTCGACAAGTCTTTACTTATTGCCTCTTTTCGTAATTTTACGACCGCGCCCTGCTGTGCATCCCTGTGAAAGAAGGATGACTGGCAGAGAGAGAGAGAGAGAGACAGCGAGCGAGCGTATGAACACGTTGCCTTAAATGGTCGTAAATTTTACATCATTCTGGTGGGGGATGTGCTCTTTTTTTTATGTCCCTTTCCTCACACACTTGGGATGCGGTATTGGATGTTACACCCTTGCCAGCTTCAGGAACCTTTCATCCTTTTAGCTTTATTTCTTACCTTGCGCACAGCAGGGCAGGAAACACCTACCCACCTTTTCAGGCTAAGAATATCCCAGGCAAGCATCGGCAGGGCGAACGATATCACACGCGCACCGTTTTATCCCCTCCAATATCTTGATTGATCTGGGTCAGAAATGCTAAGATCGAACCATCCGACGGAGGTTCGGGTTTTTGGGAAAGAAAATTGGAATGATTTTGACGATTTAATTAGATGATGTGTTGGACGTGCAAGACGAGGTCTTCTAGGCGAGTAAAATCAATCAGACTTTTTTGTGTATCCTACTCTGCCAGCACCATTATTTCCTTTTTCTTTCCCCTTAAATTCACCCAGCGCCGATAATCTAACATTGGAAAAGCGTTAAAGGTGCTGCAATAAAAAAAAAACATTCTTCTCAAAGCTGACGACAAAACTCGCGTGAAAGTCAGCAGATGGGGTGCAAGGGAAACATAATTGAATGACACCTACAATCGATTGACAGGTTCTCTTTTTTTTCTCTCTCCCAACGCACCGGATATTGTGCGCTCGGTGAGCATAATGGAAGCCAGCCGTACCGCCACACGCCATTATCACGTCACTTTTGCTGAAGGGGACAGTCAGCACACAACAAAAGCCCCGGTGTGATGATCGTTAAGGAAGCTTTTGTGTGCGTGTGTATGTGTCAAATGCTGTTTCTCTAAAGCAATCGTCTAACAAAGGGCAAAAATCGTATCTTGATGGATGGTTTTTTGTTACAAAAACCCCGTCAGCCGACGATTCTTGATCGAGAGAAAGAGCATTCCCGTGCTGTGTTTGTTCTTTCTTTGCGTTTGCTATTTGTATAAGTGTGTATGTGTGTTTTTCTTCGCAGGACTAAAGGCGGAATGAAACCAATTTAAGGATGGTTCCTAATTGGCTCAAGCGAAAGCAGATAATGGACGCTAAATTAGGACCGTTTTTTTTTATTTCGTGTCAAACATTTGTCATGAATACTTCTCTCCTTCTCTCAGATGGTTTTTGTTCGGAATCTAATGAATGATTGAGCTCGAGGTATATTTTTAGATATCATCTGATCTAGGAGCCGAAGCCTTGTCTTTCGATTGTGTTTGAGTTAGTAGTTCTAGATAGGAGTGTAATATGTATTATTTGTAGGACCCTGAAGAGACAATTCGAAAACTGAGTTTTGAATTCGTCTTGTGTTACGACATATTTGTTCCTTTGTTGTTTAGTAGAATCTTCTATAACTACCCAATTTTTTATTTTATTTTCATTAAAATATATTATGATAAAAACTTGTTCAGTCCTAAAATCATCTTGTAAGCCGAAAAAAAAAGCAAAAAATGGCTAAAAACAATATCAGTTTAATCCATCAAAGATGGATCATATTGACGTAAAATTGAACAAAAATTTATTATTCGTCATAATTTTAAACTTCTCCCAAAATAATCAGTAATCTTCACAGCAATAATTCTTGGCTTCATTGTTTAGCCATATCATCTACCACAGTCTTCAAAACGATAGGCTCTCTCTCGGTAGTCAATTCGTCTTTTCCTGTTCTCAAAACACCAACATCATTAAGATGATTAACTGCAAAAACATTAAAATACCTTGCTGTGAACCTTTCCGCGGACACACTATACAAACATCACCACCACCACCACCACAAAAATAGCAATAACAAAACACATCACAATAATAAGCGCCTATTGCGTACAAAATCTGCTCCCAAGTAGAACGTTTTACCTTCATTCATTTTGACAAGCGCGTGAAGTATGCTCAACGATCATTAAATAGACCCACCCCAAACCTGTACACGCACACAGGTTTCACACGACAAGCGCTTTATGAACATTGCACCCACCAAAACCCCGGCAGCGCAGCTCCAACGCAAAACAGAACCGAGAGCGTCGTTGGTTGAAGAATTTCATAATTAAATTTCCCAAAGCCCTCCACTATGAGCATCTTTCTATCTCTCTTCGTTACGGACTTTCTCTATCATGTTTTCTCCCGAAAGTTTGTATGCTGGCAATGGGGGACAGTTATCTACGGGATGTCCTGCTGACTTTGAGCATTTGACCAAACACTCTCCTCGCCGAAAGCGTAACGCAAATGGCACAACGCGAGGACAGGCTCAACTCATCCGCGAATATTTCAATTTCCCCCCATTACACTTGGTAAGCTTTTAAGCCGTAGCGTAAAGCCAGCATCGAGAGCCGCCGCATCCTCCAGCTCTGTCGTGTGTCAAAACACTAAATCTTGCATATTGAAGATGAACGGAACGTGAACGGTGGGAAACAAACACACCAGAACAGCAGCTTCTTCGCCAATCCCTCAATCATGATTATGCGAAACACAGCAAGGACACTACTCACTGGAAAAGGTATTCAAAAGTATGCGAAGAAGCTTTTCCTACCAGCAGAAACACTCCCGTAATGTTCAATGTTTATCCTACTGTGGATACGGACAATGAAAAGGCCTGCTCTGTAGCAACGGAACCAACCCAAAGTACCGATGTTGTACCAATTTTAACAACACCAAGGCCGCAGCGATTTCAAATCATCGTTCATTCTCGTCCAACGACGGCAGGACCTTCTAGGAACTGACAATATCGTAACGCAAAGGAGCGTAAGGACTAAGTCACCCCCTGCGTTATCCGATGGGTAGAATAGTCCCAAAACAGTTCAGGACAACAAAAAAAAAAGCGGATATCACCATCGCATACATGAACGCCATCAACCATCGATTCTCGTCACCCGAAACGTACCGAAGGCGTCGCCGTCCATTGGCCAACGAACGCTGATAATTGGTTTCAGGTCCCCTGGTTTGCCATCTCCTAGGCCTGCCGAACGTTCCCCGGGAACTTCCTTTGTTCGTCAGTTTTAAGAAGCAGCTCACCCGTGGGCCACACGGACATGGTCAGTGAGCTTTGCCCAAGGGGAAGTGAAGCATATTAAAAATAACGATACGCTACATCCACCAAGCCGGGAAGTCGTATCCTTGTCCCAAAAACCTGAAGAATGACACCGAGAGTGACAGAGAGACAGAGCGAAAGTAAACGAGATGGCGATAAAGTGTTTTTTCTTCCTCTGAAGCTATTTTAATCTTCAACAGCGCGTCCCAAAAGTGTTCTACTCTGAAAAAAAAAGTTAACAGGACCGTGTTGAAGATACTTGGAGGTCTGGAATTTTTAACAAGCTTTCCGCTTCCGCCAACATATATTCTTGGAGATGGCTTACGGTCCCACATACTACTCCAGAAACGCCAACCAGCTTCCCTTACCAAAGTTGTTGGAATTCAAGTTTTCCGGACCTATGTAAACGGTCGCCAATCGAGGATGACACATCCCTACCCCCGACATGGATGTGGATCACGAGATAACGACCTCGACCCACAGCAGTAACACTTCCGCTTACTTCAAGCTAAGTTTAAAAAAAACACATTATCAATTCCGAACCACAATTCGGAACCCATTTGCAAGCCCGGAAAGGATAACAAGCGATGTGTGAGAGGTGAGTATGGAAGAAACTCTGATGTTTAAAAAAACGCACAACAACTAACGACAAATTTTTGGTGCCAATGGGCGGCTTGTTATCTTCGACCAGCAATCCGGCAAAACTTTCAAAAATCGATGTCCCTGAAATTGGCCGTAAAAGGAGAAAGAGAAAAAAAACTCTTTGAATCACATGCTGCACCTCACATAGACGTCACTGCAGGGTGTTTGTACTGACGACGATGGAAAGATGAGTCAATGTGACACACGGTTGGATACAGAAATACGGCCCAGAGTTCCGAAAAGACAACACAAGTGTGTCCAGTCACAGGCAAAGCGTGTCAGGCGCCGCCACAGGCGTTGTCTTCTCCTTTTCCCAAGAAAAAGGGACATCCGAACGTGATCGTATTACATAAAACTGTTACACAGGCGAGCTTTCCCTTTTCTGCATTCTCTCTGCTGGAGTGGCATTGAGTAGCGCAATATAGCATAAAGGAAAAGAATCTCGAATATTACCTTCACTCGCTGTCGACTGCCCCCTTAGCCTGCCTGTCCTCTACTGCAGCGTCTGCTGCTGCATAGTGTCTTACCGCGCTTATTTTTTAATATGTACACAAGAAACAACACAGTCGTAGTCGTAGCGGCGAGTCGACACTGATAACTTGACAAGGAAATTGGATTGGCTGCGCGTTCTGTGTGCAGGGGCCGGCAACGTCCAAAAGAACGGGGGGATGCCACACATTCGCACCATTTAACCTCGACTGCTTCAATTTTCCTAATTAACTTAGCTCGCAACAAAAACCGTGTATAGTAATTTGAAATTCTCTTCCACTCCAACATTGATGCTTTGCAGAGTCCTGATTCTTTTTTCATCCCCCACTTTAGTATAATTTCCCTCGCAAAAACACACGAAAGTGGAAGTAGAAGGTTGTGGCAAATGATGATAAATTGAAATGCTACACAAACTAGGCAGCAACAGCAGTGCCTTGCAAGCATAAACAAGGAGGAGATTGGTAGAATTTTACATTTTACACTTCAGAGAAAAAAAGCCACCGAACAGAATGCTACCGAGTTGCAAGCAAGCTGTGAATTAATATTCAACAGAGACGTCGACGAGCTACACATACACATGGGGTGATATCGCATCCCCGCATTAGTTTACATTATTTTCCCTCTTGTGCAAGGATTGAAAGGTTTCGCCGGTAATACGAATTGCAAATAAAAACACTCACATTAAGTATTCCGCAGCAACAAAAAAATACAGTAAATCCGGATGGGCTCCTTTCTTCCCGCCAAACACCGACACTAGACCATTCATATTTACGCTCATAAACATTTCATCTACATAGCGGTTAAATACATTATACGCAAACACACATGTACTAGGGGGACGGAATGGCAACACTTCTGATGGTGGGGCAAAATCGAACCGAAATCTGTTTATTGAACGTCGGCAACCGTATCTTTATGGGTCGTTCGTGATCGAATTTGCTATTCAAACGGTTTCACAGTCTCCCCATGCCCATGCTGTCGTCCCCGGTTTGGTGATGCTTTATTGACATTCATACACCAAAGCGACAGCGACCACCACCACCAACGCCCTTCCATTCCTGCTATAGCTAGTCGAGAACGATTAAAATACAATCTGCTACTGTTCTCACTTATGCTATGTGTGTGTGTGTGAGTGTGTGTTGTTCACTTGCAATAAAGTGAAGGAATTCAGGCATGCACTGATTTAATTATGAATGATTCATTCTTCAATGGTACACCCTGTACTGTGCACTATTCTGTTATGTGAGTGCCGTTAGGGATTGTAACATCAAGTGAATATTAATGGAGCATTGATGGAGTATTAACAAAAAAAAAGTTCCAACACTCTGACGCTTTGTTTAATTGGCAAAGGAAGAAAAAGTTTTAAATACTTTTAATATAAAATTGTTATTATGAGGAAAACAATTAATGAGTTAGATTAAATTTTAACAAATTACAATAAAATGTCATCCCAACATCTAATTAAAATTACTTGATCCAAAACTAAGTAAAATAAGTTCAACTATAAATTGAAATAGCAGGAGAAATCACTCTCTTGACTTTTGGTTGACTAGTAGTGGCATAATAGTTTGTTAAGTCAAGACAGAACATAGGCAGGAATGTACAACTTTAGAACCAACGGTCCAGATCAGATCAGATCAAAGTTAAGTATCAAATAAAGTTTAAGTGAAAAAGGAAAGAATGTTGTTTCTTACACAATTTTACAAGAAGTTTAAGACAAACGATTCAAATGCGCGAGTTTTTCCGTTTCAAATAATAACTCCAAATAATAAAATTCTAAGCTAAAACGCTAAGTTAAAAAACATTATTTATTTTAATTAGACAAAAATTTTTTTTCTTAATTTAGAAGCTGTTTGTGGCCAATATACGGCAGATTTAATTTAAATAAAAAAGGCTTTTGAGAAACATGTAAGTAAAGAAAAAAAATATAAATTGAGATTAGATGACATATAAATAGAAATAGGTTTTCAGATGAAAGATTGAATTGCATTTTTTGTTTCATTTCAACTGCAATAAAATATAATGAGTATCAAAAAGCTTTCTATTCTATATACAATTGATTGAATCAATTGAAATCACAAACATGTATATTCACCAAAACAATATTCCAGTACATAATAGTTTTGTAAACACTTTATTTATTTTTATTTTTTTCTAAGCCTAAAAAAGACTTATTAAAACCCGGACTAAAGTTGTTCAGTTCACAAAGACAAAATTTGTGGCAAAACAAGTATGAACTATGTTTTTGCACACAAAGAAGTTCAATTACCTAGTTACATGTTGAAGCGATCAAATGACTGGTAAGTCCCAAAAAAAGCCTTTTTTTCTTCCTAGACCAAAAATTGTGACTACATCAGCGTATATGTTACTTTCCCTAACCAGCCTAATAATGCTTCACAATCGGTACCGGCAAACATAATGACTTGCTGACTTGCCAACTAACCCCCACCAACCGTGAGGAGGTAACCGCCACCCTATTCTCCGACACCATTGACCATCGAAACACTATTTGTTTCATTCATTAATCACAATCTTCCACTCCACTTCCGGGGGCAGCCAGGCAAACTTGTCTTCCCTCCATCATATCGAAGTCATGGCCGATGTTCCTGGTTTTCTCGAGAATGTGACCAACACACATTCCAAACACCCGCAGAGAGCTGGTGAGGGTTTGCCTTATACAAGCGCAAAGCACGATGGCGTTGGAAAACAAAAACCCACCAAGGACCGTTGATGAAGTTTTCCTTCCTTTCTCCGGCAGCTGCACCCGCAACTGTTCCCAAGGGTGTACTCTACACACATCCCTCCCTTCCCCACTTTTTCCTCCCCTTCTGCGACCGATAACGAACATTTCGTGTTGGGAGAAGAGCGGGCTGCAAATAGACAAACATCATCACTAGAGATCGTCACACACCCGTCCGTCCTGCCGACGTTTCTAATTGTCCTTCAAGTCGCTCTGGTCACATACGGGGGAGAGGGGGAGGGGTGGTCACTCTTGGTCAGTTGTCCGGTCGCTGCAGACCGACCACTTGACGCTTTCAATTGTGGTCCTTTCGTTCAATTCGCTTTCAGGGAGAAAAGTGGAATGGAAGCCACACAACACTCATCAAGCGAAATGTTCGGGTTTTTCGCCTACTATATAACATCGTTCGTCAGATTGCAATGTATTCATCACTCTTGGCTCTTGGAGGGTGGACGACTTTCTCCTCCGATCCATCCCCCACTTGACCCAGTTGTGATGGGGGTGGTGTCCCACTCGTTCTAAGCCTTATATTCTTGGAAGAGTGGTTCGAGTCTACCGTGGCACAGTAGAATGGGAGAATGTCGAAACCAAAACGAGGGAAGAATGGAAAAGGGCATCCACGCAAAAGCTCATCAAGTGACGGTTCCCATAAACGGAAACAATAAACATGCCAGGGCGACTAGTGATAAGCATAACGGGTGGTATGAGGGGGAGGGGAGGGAATGGGAAACCGTGTCCAGAGGAAGGAACACATAAAACAAAGCGCGTGGTGGCGCAGGAATAAATCTAGCGCAAGAGAAAAAGGAAGAAAAGAAAACCCATCAACGAGGAACAGCAGCGGCAAGAAGAAAAAAAACGTTAAAAACGGCAGCACAGGTCCTGAAAACGTAACACAAATATGCGCTCGGACGCGTCAAATGTTGGAAAAAGGAAGCGCAAAAAAAATACGGCAAAACACTTAGCCCCATGGGTACGTTAGTCACGCGTTGAAGGGAAAAGTCAAAAGTAGTAGTCGGGATACGTAAACAAGCTGGCAGCAGCAGCAGCAGAAGTAGCAACAAAAAAAACGGAAGTACCTAAACGCGTCAACAAAGTCCTACCCGGTAACCTTCACACGACGCAAAACACATATTCCCCACACAGCGGATTGTAGCGGGCTGCTGCAACACCCTTGGACTTCTAATGGCATTTTCAGACGACCCGTACGCCTCCACCATTTCTTCACAACTTGAAGGGCTCTTAGCAGCAAAACACAGCGACACCGAGGCAAGGAGGAGAGGAAAGGAACTGTGTCAATTATTTAATGGAAATTATCAAAGCAAACGAGAAACCTCGCCGCTGCTGCTTTTCCACACGACGGTAGGCCGGGACACCACCGCCCGCTTCTATTTGACTTTGCGATATACACGTTTCTTTTTGTTTGTTTCCAACTTTTTTAGGAAGATCTGGAGAGTGTCGTTAAGGGCCGTGAGGGCTAGGTAAGCCAAACAACAACAACAAAAAACCCCGTATCAGAACCGGCTGAAAGCTTATGATGGCTGCCGTCATTTTCACTAGACTAACAGGAAATGTGATTTCCGATCTTTGTAGGGACTGTTTTGACCATTCGCTAAATCGTTCCGCCGTTTTCTATGAAGCAGCAGTAGAGGAAACACAATTTTCTTGTCGGAAAATGTTTGGTTTGACGTACACTTTAAGCACACAGTACTATCTCCGGTAATTTATTTACTGATTACATTTCAAGTATTTATCCTGAATTTTAAACATATTGAAGGACAAACACAAAGATGAATGTATTAGCAAAGCAAACAAGAAAATAGTGAAACAAACGGAACTGTGACTTTAAAAAAGTCACGAGATTAAATAAAGCATCCTTTTGATGCCATGACCAGGATACATCTGCTCGAAAAGCAAATCTGATGTCAGTCTTGACGCCATGTCCAGGACAGATCTGCTCAAAAGCAAATTCTGATGCCATGACCAGGATACATCTGCTCGAAAAGCTACTCTAAGTCTTACAAAGACGAAAATCTATCAAAACTTTTCTTCTTAGGAAAATATGCTGTTCAAACATACAAATTAGACATAGATTTTATATTTTGGGTGCAATGACTGGAATATTTCTGCTCAAAGTAGAAATGTATTGATGCTTTGCAAATATATTACGAAACTGACAACGAATTGTGAAATTAATATAAATTATTATTAACATTAAACTTTTTTTCTATCTGATTGAATCTGAGAGCCCTCCAAGAACATTCCTTGAAATAAAATTTATTACATTATTTCAAATTGTATATTAGAAATACAAAATTGATAAAATTAATAATGTGAACACGAGTAGGTGGCATTCCTAGAAAACAAAACTCAATACTACACAAAGCGTTTAAAATACAGCTCTTTATATATCACTCCAAAAGTAATCCCTGCATTACTGCTACTATTCAACACATCATATTTGACATTTTCATACATTTTTATGCTGTAAAAATTGCATCCTGTCCCCTAATCTCGCTTCAGCGGTACACCGATCCGTGCATCAGTACGTTAAAGCCTCTTCGCTTTTACTCTCCCCCTAGCACCCCGCGCCAATCATAGTTAACGAGTGATTCATATTATTACCAAGTTATTCATAAAAACTAGCCCATAAAACTGAACGATCAAAATACTTTCGCCATGGCATCAGCTGAGCATCAGCACACAGCATATCATGGGTGCGCTGCTCTAGCTGAATAGCGAAAAGCCATGAAAAGGAGCATTCATCCCATTCATGTATCGTGTCCATTGCGGCAGGCAACAAGGAAAAATGCAACAAGATGCTCCAAAGCCAAAGGGAGAACCTTTTATCCTCCCTTTTCACCCTTCATCACGCCGCCTCCCTCCTCCCTTCACAACTGGCGCCAACGAGAGAAGGAAGAACTAAAAACCGATAATACCCCTTTTATTCGACTGTACAGAACACACGACGAATAGAGTGTATCTTTTTTTTTTTTGTAAAACGAAGGTACACAGTTTGCAACTTCCAGCTGGGAGGTGTGGGATGAAGGAAAGATAGTAAAAAAATTAATCAAACTGTACACCCAACACTCACACACAGATGCGTCTAAAACGAGGTGAAAGCTCTTTCGTCGTCGTCGTCGTCGTCGGCGTCCTCACGCCCACAGGGTTGGTGTGAAGGAAAGTTTTCCTTCCCATCTATGTTCTACGCAAACCCGTACACAGAGACTCTTTACATCCGGTGGCTGTAGACCAAAAATAAAAGGTTCTCGTATTCGTCCCCGAATGCACAATCACACTTCTGCTTGAAGGAGAGAGAGAGAGACCACGACCGGTGTAGCTCTGTGGGATGTGAAATTGAAAAGCAACCCTTTCCCGACAGTCCTAAAAAGGCGACTGTGTTCCGGCACCACGTGTGCCTCAATACGGCAGCTTTGTAAAAATCCATCCTCCGACCTGGAAGAAGCGGAAAAATAGGCAAAGCTAGGATTAACCATTATTCTGGTACAGTAAAAAAGGGGAGATAACTATCCCCCCGACCTATTCAGTCTCCGTCTTTTCCAACTGCCAAACTCCAAACGAGCGTTGTACAACGACGACATAACAGTCAGTTTGATTACGATTTCATAAAAGCGATCGAACGCCTTGTGCAACGGGCAAAGGACACAGCTCTTTTCTCTACAGCTCTTTCCCAAGGGGATCTCTCACTCTCTC